>RJWT010010717.1:0-23928 GCA_004365215.1 Cuniculus paca | reverse complement strand
TGTATAATTAATTATTTATCCCGATTTCAATGATAAAGTCCATTTAGACGCCTTCCCAGACATGTCGACAGACAGACCTCCCCCATCTGCTGACTCAGCATCATCACACTGGGGTCATGATTTAAAAACATCAACTCCGTTTTGCCCAATATTAAGCTTTATAGGTGTATTTCTTTTCTTTGTGTGTGTGTGTTGTTTTGTTTTGTTGTTTTTTGAGGTTTGTTTTTTTTTTTTGGTTGTTTTTATACCTGTCTTATCTCCTCACTAGACCCAAGTTGTTAAAGGGCAGGCACAATGTCCAAACCATCTTGTAGCCTCCTTCACATGGTCTCTTGCATGTTATTCATGTATTTATTTAACAAATATTCACTCAACACACACTAGGCCAGGAATTGCACCAATACTTTCAATACAAACATAAATAAGGTAGACAAGACCTCTGCTTCGTGGAATTTACTTTCCAATTCAAGAGACAAGATTATCAAAACAAATGAACTAATAACTTGCTATAAACATTAGTATGGAACTCAACAAGGCATTGTGTTTAATAATCATAGCTAACATTTACTGAGTAATCCATAAACCACCAAGTGCTTTAAGAACTTCGTTATAATTATAATAAGCACATATAGTACTACTAGGTTATGGTTTAAATCTCAAATGTGCCACAAAAGTCACGCATTCAGAGGTGGTCCTTTCCAAAGGTGGTCGGATCAGGTGGGCACTATAAACTCATACGCGGATCAATCCACTTACAAATCCATACCTGAAAGTGTTAGGAGTTAGGGCCTGGTACAAAAAGGCAGGTCACTGAATGTGTGACCTGAAAGGGTGTATCTCCCTCCCTAGCCCCTTCCTTCTTTCCCGGCTCCCTGATGGTAAAGCGAAAGCAGCTTTCCCCCCACCAGAACCTTTCCACATGCCCTTATTGCCATGGAGCCAGTTGATCATGGATTGACCCAAAACAAACTTCTCTTCCTTTAAATTATGGGTGTCAGCTATTGTGCCCTAGCAACAAGAAAAGTGACTAACACAACCACTTACCATTGGTCAGAGCCACTTTCCTCAACTGCAAAATGAAGGAAAACATAACTTTTCTTACCCTACTGTAAGGAGAACTAGATAAGCAAACATATACAGTATGATGCAGTGAGAGTGGTACCAGATCTAGACACACATGATGGCTACTCTCCTCTGCCACTGGTCTTTAAAGAGAAACTATACACATATGAAAGAAAATGTTTGCATGGTGTAAGGTTTTGTGTCACCAACAGGTGTTACCGAGACTCAGAGAAGAGCAAAGCAGAGACGATTTGCCTCCCCCTTTTAAACTGCTGTGAATACATGGGCACCCACGTCACCTGTGGCACATGTCACTTCCAATTTTCACTGCCAGTGTTTGATCCTATAGTTGTGTCTTCACCTGCCACGATGACCTAAGGGACCACTTCTTCCAGATGCAGCATAGAGGAAGGTTATCCACACCAATTCTGGCTTTGTACGAATTAGAAATACATCATTGTTGTGTTAAACCACAAAGATACTAGAGTTACTTTTGTTGCAGCAAAACCTGGGCTATTTTGCCTCCTCTCTGGCCATATTTCAGACCAGGAAACTGAGACTCAAATTTGAAATCCATCCTATCTGAACCCAGAACCCTTGTTTCTTCCTCTAGAATACTATGTTAATCAGCTTTCCATCTCTGACAAAATGTTTGAGATAATGAACTGAAAATGAAGAAGGATTTGTTTTGGTTCATGATTTCAGAGGCTTGGGTCCATGCTACTGAGCCCTGTGGTTCTGGGCTCTTGATAGTGCTCTTTATCATGACAGGAGCATGTGGTAAAGGGGGCCTGTTTCTCTCATAGTGACCAGGAAGCAAAAGAGAAGAGGAGGAACCAGGGTTCCAGTATCTCTGCCAAAGGCAAAGCCCTGGTGATCTCTTTCCCGTTAAGCCCCACCTCTCAAAGCACCAATACAGGGTGGAGACGAAACCTTTAACCCATGAGCCTTGAAGAAACATTCACTCAAACCCAGAGCAAATACTCTACATGAAGATGCCAACATGAACACTAAAAAGGGGGCTTTCTGAAGAAGTGTGGGATTGAAATGAATGAATCAGCAATGGTAGAATGCCAGGATCTCCAGACGATCAGGAATGAAATAGGACCTTTGGGAAATCATAAAGTCTCTTCAGAAAGAGAGTTGCTTCTGTTGCAACTCACTCTGATGGTGTGGCAGATGGGATGGAGTCTGAAGCAGAGCTAACCATGGTGGTGAAGCCAAGGCAATGATAGGTTATTGATACCAGCATGTTAATATTATGAGCAACATTAGGACAGTAATTTGGAGAATTTTCAGAATAGCCATAAATGATGTTTCTTTTTTCCTTCTGAATTGAGAACCAGTAACAGATAGATCTAGAGGTTAGGTAAATTGGGATGGAAGCATCAACATTATGAAAAGCTATATACGAAGATGTGGATTGGTCCATAAGAAGAATGGATTGCATAATGTTTTATCCAAGAACTAAACTTACCCTTCAAATCACTGACAGATAGACAATTTCCAGCTCCTTCTTTGCTTCCTGCAGAGGCCAATTTCTCAGAACAAGAGAGCCAATTAGAATACACCCACTCACTGGGGACTGTCCCACGTATGATTAGCTCCTTCTTCCAAACTCCAACCAGGTAGGTCACTCCTTCTTCCCAAAGCCCTGGATAAGCTCAAGCATACCATTTTCTCTCTCTTGACTCAGTTGGTCAGGGATGGGAGGGTTGTTGAACAGGGTGAACTGTAGGCTGTTCCTAGCTCTGTGCATCTATGTAATAGTTAATGTTGTCACTAAGAAAAATAGTTCCCTTGCAAACAGTAGCGCAGCCCATCAAATGGCCACCAGAGTGTTCACCGAGTATTGGCAAAGGGCAGAGTATGAAGCCTCTACAACTGTTTGGTTATCCTAGTGATATGTACTCAGAGACAGAGCTGGTTGTAATAAGCTCTCCAGAGCCTGATGAATAGGAAGTCAAGAAAAGGATTTGACCTGCAGTGGTCAAGAGGTCCAGGTTATGCACTAACCCTAAAAAGAAAAGTTCTAAGCCAGAGCTCAGTCCATTGAAAGAAACAGAAGAGAAAGATATTTTTGAGATCTTTTTGATTTATGACCCACTATAGGACATTGAGACATTATTTACGATCGATATATGTGCCTGCTGGCATCCCACTAGAGCCATTGCTACTTCACACGGTACAGGCTGGTCAGCCCAACACAGCAGACACGCTATCTGTGTCCTGTAGGTGCCGGCAATAAACCCGCATGTAGTCATCGATCTCCCTGAAAGCGGTGCTGGTTACTCCAGCCCTTGGGGAGTTGACCCAGAAAGAGGGGTTGGCGGTGAGAAGGCAGCAAGGCAGGAATGAGACAGGCTGTAACAAGCTTCCCTCCATAATTCTCGTTTGAAATTTCTTACAGCACCACCCTTCTATAATTCACTTTCTTTAAAGAATCATAGAGAATAGCTTTGGGTCATTTGGACATTCACTATAAAGCTTCCTCAGCGTATTTCTCCCAATGCTTATATGAGTGGAATGCCAATAAAGATGCATGTTAGTCAATAACATTTTATACCTTATACAATATTCTTCATATGTATATATGAAATACACATTTCAAAGATAAGATAGGAAATATTTTATTTCTATAAAATGTGTAATAGAAGCTTCCTTGTCCTTGAGGAGTTTTCTCTTAGGGACAGGAATAATTCTTTGCCTAGAAATTTACAGTCTACTCATACTTAACCTTTCCCATTCAGTTCAATGAATATGACATAAACCATTTGATTTTGTGGAGCATCCTTCCCAATGTCTGCTTCAGTGTCATTGTGTATGCATTCCTTCTCCCTCAAAAAAAAAAAAAAACTGCGTAAGTGTATGTGTGTGTAAAACACTACTATACCAGGCAGCCCTTTACCTAGGTCTTATTCCTCTTGTAAATTTCCACTTAAATGTTAGTTTTTATATTTCTGAAGCCCTAGACTTGGTCAGATCGCCCTAACAAATGTTATGATCACCCTGCACTTCTCCTAGCATAATCTTTATCACACATGGCTAGAATTAATCGCCTTATTTGATGCCTTATTTTGTTGACTATACAGTGAATCTTACGAAGCAGAGTGCCATGTTTGTCTCAGTCACACCAGTCAGGATTTTCCATGTGTGTCCTTTGGTATGGATATAAATCTTTATATAGCCATCTGTCTTCCTGAGAATGGTCTTGGTTCCTCACATTCTTAGAGGGCTGACCCAGATATCTGGTTTTATGAACAGGCAGTTGCTAGAAAGAAAATGACTTGCATTTTCAGGAACTTGGAAAGTCCTATGCAAATAGGAGGTGTTCAGTAAATATTTATTAAACAATAAGTGAATGAATGTGAAATTATTAAAGAGCAGTCGAGTATTTCTCAGGGAAATGGCTCTAACTGCAGTAATACTGAGCAAATGAAAAGTGAAAAATCCAACCTGATTTCTTGCTCTTGAAGTAGCATGGTTCAGTGTTAAAAGAAGGGGGTGTTAGTTACTCTTTGTGATGCAAATAGTCTTACCTCAGTGGACATTCATCCTTTTTCTGTTTTACTCCCCTATTTGCTCACAAGGGAGACCAGTCAATTCCTGAGTATACATCACCAGGCAAATGTTCCATACCAACTTAACTCCTATCTTTATGTAGGGTGTGAGATAATAGGAAAGAAAGTGAAAGCCAACTGAAAGAGGTGCCTGCATTTTGTCAACAGCAAAGGCTGCATAGGTTTTTCTTTAAAAGAAGACTTAAAGAGAGAAAGACAATGTTTCATCACAACTACAAATGAAGAACTGTTAGCCGTTCTCTAATTGGTTGCTGTAGACTTTATAATGTGCCCAGAGCCTAAACTCAAGAGTTGATGGCCACTGTCTATGAATTATGTCTTTTAGAGATGCCATGATGTACTAGACTTACTTAATCCATATTAATCATTGACCATGGCCAATGTGTATATGTTAGTCTTAATCCTGTCTTCTATCTCCAGGAACTACTGGTTTTTTAAAGAAGGCATGGAAACAGCAAGTGTTTGTGGCTTTATTCATGAGGGGCAGACAGAAGTCACTGCCCCACAGATCAGTCTCCATGTAGCTGCTATTAAAGTATGTGTCTGTGAAGCTTGAACCCTACTCCATCTCCTCACCTTGCTGGCCTGGATTGCCCCCTTGCCACTGATGAGACTACTGTGTGTTGTTTCTCAGGGTTCCCACTTTCAATGTGTTACTCATTGCACAAATATTTATTGAGATTCCTCTATGTCCTAGATACTGGGAATTCCATGGTGAACAAAATAAACATCACTGTGACCTTCAAGAAATTTACAATCTAGTGAGTGGCAAGTACAGAATACAAAATAATATTTCAGATAATAAATGCAGAATTACAGATTGAGATGAACGCCAGGGAGAAACAGGTGTAATGTGTTATGGGAGATTGTAATAAGACAACATTTTAAACTAAGGAATTAAAAAAACACTTCTCTAAGGAAGTAGGAGCTTGGAGGATGAACGAATTTAAGCAGTAAAGGACAAGGGACAACATGCTCCAAGCTAAAGGAAAAACTGATGGGAAAGTTCAAAGGTGGCAAAGTGCTCAGTGCGTTTGAAGACATGAAAGAAATCCCATGCAAAGGAGGTACTGGGGAACGTATACAAGGAAAGTTTGAATAACAGGTAGAGTTCTAACCACCTAAAACTTGTAGGCCATGCTGAATATGTAGGTTTTCTCTCCTAAAAGTTTTAAGCAGTAGATCAAAGTGACTGAAAGTCCACCTTGGCTGGTTGAGAATAGATTAGGAAAAAAATAGGAATGGATGCAAGGAGTTTGTATCAATCAGGTTTTTACTAGAAAAACAGATACAGCACAAGATATACAAGTGTATAAGAAATCACAAGATTGGCTTATGATGGTCAGCCACAGAGTCAGATGAGGCAGTGTGCAGAGGGTGTCTGCCCACTGGCGGCTGAAGGATTCAGTCCAAGGTCCGGAGCTCACTGCAGTGTCCCACACAAGTCGTATCAGGAGGCAAATAGGTCTTCGCCAGAAGGCTGAAGCGTCTACGCCAGAAGGCTGAAGGATCCAAGGCAGAAGCCAGAGTCTGCACTGGAAGCCAGGAGATGACGTCCAAGCTGAAGGTGAATACTGGCGCTGCTCCGAAGAACAGAAACTCATCTGGTCTTACTCATTTCCCTTTTATACTGCCTAGGCAACAAATGACCCTAGGGTGAATCCTCTCATCGTAGGGTGTATAATTGCTGACTCTATTTAGTTAAGTTTCTAAACTTCTCAAGTTGACGCGATCAATCAACCACTACAGAGTTCAATTCAGATGCTACCACCACAGGTCAGGTTACATGCAGCCAGTGACTAGTCTCAGGGTGGTGGCCACAGAGGCAGAAAGAGTTGGACTGACAGATGTGTTTGGAGGCTGGATTGACCAGAATGTTTAATGCTCTCTTTCCATTCAGGTCCAGGAATTGCAGCCCCAGTGCAAGGAACACATCCCAGTGTTTGAACCGACTTCGCCTTACAGTGAATCAGCTATTAAGACTGTCAAGTAAGCAGCCTAACTTTGCTGCAGTGTGATTATTTTGGTCATACAGACAAGGCTGTAATAACAGTTGCATTCTTTCTATAGACTCAGTGGCAAATCTGGTTGACATTGGACCAGATTTTTGTCTTCCTACTCAGCTCTGTGGGAGAAATATCTTTCTCCATAAGCAACATGGAGAAAGAACCTGACAAATATTAATAAAATTGGGAGTGGAGAGACATAATGCAATAGAGTAGGAGTCTTTGGAATAAGGATTTTAGGGTTAGATTCTAATTAATTTGTGGATTTTTTTTCTTCCTGAACAGAGGGAATTAGCTAAGATGCTGAAGTTAGTGAATTGTCTGCTCCATGCAGACACCATGTCCATTTTAGAATGTTTTCTATGGATTTTTCCCACGTCATCTATTAATTACCTAATTACATCGTCTAATTATGGGATTCTTCATGTATTTACACTGATTACGTAATTGAGTGCAATTACACTAATTAGGTTAATGATACAGGATAACAGACTACAAATTGCTTTAAAAGGACACTGGAAAGCCTGATAGGCCAAAATCCCTTTGGAGATAGGTCAGGATCTGTTGATTAGGAGCTCAGATGTTCCCTCTCCCTTACCCTCATCCTGCCCTTTCAAATCTGTTCAAGAGAATACTGTGGAGAAATTAGCAAAACTTTGTCACCTAAGATCAAGGGACCAGGAGAAAGCCATAAGCAGATACAGTTTGTGGGTGACCATGAGACTGTCCCTTTGTGGCAATCAGAATAAAGCCTCCTCACAGACAACCATTCCCACAAGTTGGAATACATGGCCTTATATTGACAAAGAGACTTCACGGGTATGAGATGGGGAGATGACCCTTTATTCTTGACCAGGTGCATTCTAATCACATGAACTTTTCAAAGTTGGATCAGAGAGATGTAGCAATCCATGCCCAAAGGTAATTCTGGAAATGGCAGCGTGAGAAGGATTCAACACCCCATTACTGCTTTTAAGAAGCAGGTCCCATGTGCAAGGATTTAAGAGAAAAGTCTAAAAACTTCCCCAGCAGATGGCCAGTATGGAGAGGCATACCCCATTTCTGCAACTACACAGAACTCAGTTCGACTGCCAGAATGACAGAGAAAGTGGTTCTCCCCTAGAAGCCATGAAATGAAATCAGCTTGGCCTAAACTGTGAGTTAGGTTGAAGAGACCCCATGTCAGACTTCTAACATCCAGAGCTATAAGATGATTAATTTGCCTTGTTTATCCCACCAGGTTTGTGGTAAGGTATCAGAGCGACAGTGGAAAGCAAGCATACTTCTGCATCTTTTGCTTCACTTTCCTTCCTTCATTCACATCCTTTATGTTACTTTTTGCCATGTGATTCTCTCTTTGGGCCTTTTGCTTATCAAAGCCTGTTTCTAAGGAAAGATTTAATAGCAATCTTATCCCTTAATATGGACATAGAACAGTGTTACCTCTCCCAGTGACATCTGCAGTTTAGGCTTAATTGTGTAATAAAATAACATTTTGTCCATGAAAGTTGAATGAGAGCTTCACACTTGGAGTGAGATCAATGTCATGTCAAATCCCAGTGCACCTATTTGCTGGCTCTGTGACAATGGTGACTGGGGACATTGCATAACATGAGCCTCAGTGTCCCTACAGTGAAACAGGGATAATAGTATCCATCTCGTAGGGTTGTTACGAGCATGTAATAAAATAACCTATGTTAAGTGCCTGGAACAGTGCCTGACCCATAGATAATGTTCAGTGCATTTCCTTCCTTCTTCTGAAAAGACATCAAGCCATCAGTGACCATCTTGGTGTAGTAATGAGTATAAGGGAACATACCAATATCTAAGAAATCACAAGATTCTGAGACAAAATACAATGCTAGATGATCAATTTCATGTTACCTTGGAACCACCAGTGAGGGGAAAAAAAGAATAGTAATATCATTGTCCAAAGAACGTTAGACAGTAGAAGCCATTTGAAAGCATTTTCTACTGTACCTTGCTTAGAATTATACAAGGTAAGGATACAAGTAGAGGCACCCAGATTAAAGTTTATCTCTTGTCTTTTCTGCTCACAGTTGTCTGGCCTTAGAGGCACAGAGGGAGAAAACAGCTTAGGATGTGAATATGTATCTATAATTCCTGACCATTTTTAAAAACACTTGACCCTAAACAGTCCCTGAGAATATGTGTATTAGATGCTAGTAAAGAATAGAAATTATGCAGAAAGATAATATAATTAGCTAACCCTCATGAAACATCTATTCTGGACAAATTATTGATCTAAGCATTATATGTATATTAAACCACTTAATCCTCCAAATAAACCTTTGTGGAAGTTAGGTGTACTATTTTTATTTATATTTATGAAGCACAAAGAAATAAGTAGTTCTCCCATAGTTATCAGCTGATAGGAGCCAAAGTTGAGATTTGCACTTTGTTCTCCTGGTTCAAGAGGTGATGTTACTAACACTATGTCATAGCCTCATACTGAAACTTGGAGCCCAGCATCCCCAGGAAGAGCTGGCTTCTTATTAGTGGTTTTTGGTTCTATTTTCCCATTTCATATTAGAGTCGTCAAAGCATTCTTCATAATAAGGCAGTCGGGCTCAGAATCCCAAAGCAAATTTGGTCTATATTAAAGAGAGAGCAGCATTATTGGGAAACTATCTTATTTATAAAGTCCTGGTTCAGTTCCTTCCTAACTGCATGGTCTTGGAGAGATTGTTTAACTCAATCTTCACAGGTAAAACATGGATAATACTATATGAAAGGTAAGGAGGGGTTGTGAGTCTTACACATGCTCACAAAATCTTTAAATCTGTTAAATAATGTCCTTGGCAATGGAGCGTCTTGGTGTAACTTGAGGGATGTCAAGCAATCCTCACCCACAAAACATTAGCTTGGCATCAATTCCTTATGTGAAATTCAGACCTGAGTCATGACCCTGACCCATATTAAAAGTCACAGACTTCTGAATTGGCTACAGATCATGCATTTGTTTGTTACTGATACCATGGTATGAATTTACTGATAAACATCATTTCTGGAATGGTATTATCCCAAATTTGGGGATAAATAATAGCGCAGTCTATCTGTTTTGAAAGCCTATTCTAAGGAACCTAGGAGATAATGCTTGTGAAAACAATGGAGTAAAAAATGATAATTTCAACAGCAACACTCTGTAGCATCTCCCGTAGGGCAAGCACATGAAAAGAATTATTACTGGGCCATGTAAATATCCTTCTAATTCCCTTTCTAAGGAATTAATACAAGAAAAATGGAGATCAAAATACTAAAATACAGAATGAGAAATATCCTGTGTACCTCTCTCCATTGCTGAACGTACCCCTAATATTTTATCATTATCAAACTCAATTTTTGTCTCCATGCGATGCACTGTGCTGTCTGCTTCTTAAAGACAAAACCTAAGTCAGCATCACTTTCCCAGCAGCCTGACGCACAAAAGGTGTTCAACAGCAGTCCTCCAACAAATGAATGAATAAATGAACAAACCCAAAGGCCAAATAGAGTTTATTCATAGAAACGCAGCCATCATATTTATGGTCTTCCCAGTTCCCACACACATCGTTGTGAGATCCCCTTCCCCAAAATGTAGTGCTTTTCTCATTTTCAGACAAGATGTGCGACGCCTCCCCCACACCTGGCTTTACATCTGTATCCCTCTCAGCCAGGCGCCCCCCTGTCCCTCCCCTTTGGAAGAGTGGTCTTTTGGACAGCACTCCTGCACTTTCTGGTGTCAGAGCTGAGATACTGGTGAAATCACCTACCCACTGTTTCATTAGCGATAGCTGCTACCTAAAACTCTGCACATAGCATCACCCCACAGTTATTGATCTCTCTTTTCAAGACTGAGCAGAACAATTTCACTTGCAACTGACTAATTGTATAGGGAAAGGGCTTTAAAACAAGAAAGAAAAAATCCATTAAATTCTATAAGGCAAAAGCTAGGTTACCCTGCTAAGTAGTACACCCATACAGATGTGCTATTAAAACAGATGTTCATGCTGACAAGCCTAAACTGTTAACAAGATTGCCATCTCCCTAAGGATAGCTTGTTTTGTAAATGACTTTCTATGTTGTTTTTGGTTCTGTTTATTTGAAAGGTGAGGGAAGAGGACCCTGAGTCCCTGTGAGATGAACATTTCCGTTTATATCCTCCATTCTGTTGTGGCTGTTGACACAGAGCTGCAGTATGTGGATATAACTAATGTCCAGAACGGGGGTGGGGGCAGTAAAATCATCCAGTTGTATTAATATGGACTTATGCAAGTTTAATGGCAAAAAGATCAGCTAGCCCAAACTTTTTGGATTATTTTCCTTGGGGTTTCAGAGATCTGAGAAGCTACTTAAAGGGCCTTGGGGGCATGGAGGGTATTACAGACTGAAAGCTTTGTGTTCCCCTCCAAATTTTTATGTTGAACTCTAATCAAGAATGTGATGTCATTTGTCTGAGCGTCTTTTAGAGGTATTTAGGACATAAACACAGAGTTCTTGTGAGTGGAATTAGTGTCTTTCTGAGGAGAAACTAGAGAACTAGCTCACTTTCTTTTAGTTCAGTGAGGACACAATAAGAAGTCTTCAGTATGCAATCTAGAAGAGGGACCTCATCAAACCTGACCATGCCGGCACCCCGATCTCAGAGGTCTAATCTCCACAACTGTGAGAAACAAATTATTGTTGTTTTAAGCCACCCAGTTTATAGCATTTTGTTAAAGTAACTCAAATAGACTAGACATGGGGCAGCACAGGTAGTTAATTCCTGGGCTTCCTTCTGTCTCTCACCCACTGTACCACCATGATTTATCTATTATATGTGAATTATAAGACTGTATTTTTTTAAAAGGATGTTTATTGCTGAAAGTATTTTAAACTATAGATCTAAGCATATAGTGATTGTGAAGTGTTGACCCAACAGTCAGGCAGGCAGGGTCTACAACCCAACTTCATCATTTACTGGCTGTGTGACTATGTCAGACCCTCTGCCTATGTTCTGGATTAGATCCTTTCTCACTTCCACAAGGATACTGCTCCTCCCATCATTTCCTTTCTCTGTTTAGCTTACCTTTTCCTTCTTAACAAAATCAGCCCATCAACATGTAGACACCTTTTTTAAAAGAAAAGGCAAGTATTCTTTGATCATTTACTTGCCTCCTTCAACTAATTCTCCTCACTTTTCCCCCTTGCTACAAATCTCTTCCAAAGAATTGTCCATCATTCTCTCTCCACTTCCTTGTGCTCTCTGACCTCTTGATCTACTCTATAGAAGCTGTTCTTGTGAAGGTCGCTGTATGTGTCAAGGTGGTCCAGAAAAAATAAATCCATGGTGGACCATTCTTTGATCCATGTTTCAGCCTAAAAACCAAACAGTTGGGATCCTCTCTAGCCCCCTAAACTGTGATATTAAAGGCAGAATCTCTGCTTAGTGAGCACAAATGGATAAATTCAGCCTCATCCAACTTTCTGTTCCTACTCCTGCATCTCACACCCTCAATTTCCATTCCCAAATTTCTGCTCATGTAAATTAAAAAAGTCAAATAGTTCTTTATAAATGTTGCAAACCTCCTCATGAACCACAATTTATATTTCACTTTAGAGGCCTGCTGGGTCTTGGGTCTAGATACACAAGGAATGATCGAAAAACATAGTGTGTGCTTACTTTAAAAAAAATAAGTGTTACACTAAAAGGCACATTGTCATTAATCTCCCTTAAAATATTTTCTACCATATCATTATTGACACTTTCTGAAGCAATTCTGAAAGTACTTTTTTGTGTCTTTACAAAGTGTGATAAAAAAATATGGTGAATGCTATTACCAAATGCTATTCAATGGAAAGACATGTTTATAAAACTATTTCAGTGTGTCTTTGTTCATCTTTTTCACCAGATCTTATACCATATGATTTCTGACTTTTCCCCAAAGTTAAAATGACTATGAAAGGGAAGCATTTTATTTTGTTTTTATTTTAAAGAGAATAGAACAAAACACAACAAAACAAAATAAAACAGAACAAAGCAGATCAGAACAGAACAATGCAAGCAATACAGGACTTCAAAACAAGACAACAGGAAATCAACAGTAGCTACCATAGTGTCTCTTGTTTTCTTTGAAATAGTTGTCCATACCTTCACACACAATAAATTCAAACAAAACAAAATACTATAAAACCAATCAAAACAAGAGAATGAAAGCATTATAGGCCTTCAAAACCAGACAATAGGAAATCAACAATGGTTGCCATAATGTCTTTTGTTTTCTTCAAAATAGCTGTCCATACCTAAAGGGAAACATTTTAAATTGATTCAGAAAACATTAAGATATCCAGACAGTGCAACTTAGGACAATCATGAAAGAGGATTTCTAGAAATGTTTTAGAAAGTGACAAGAATAGTAAGATAAGTATGTTCAAAGTAAGGGAAGTATTTCAAGTAGGATTAATGGCAATGTGTCCTACTGTAATAATTTTTTTGTGATTAAGCATTCACCTGTTTTCTGATCACACCTCTTAGATCTAGGACAGAGGGATAGTAATGGGTCCTGAGAAGTATCAGTTGTTGTCATGCCTGGCAACTACTTCAAGCAATACAAGTGTCTTCAGGCATTAAACGTCAGTTTCCTCAGAGAGAGGTTGAATGTCACTGTGAGTGGAAAGTCATTGCCACTGATGTCAGAGAAGTCACTTCTGCTGGGAAAATACTCAAATGTAAGAGGTCAAAATCTTAAGTTTCATTAGCTCCTCCTCACACATGTCCATCCCAACTTACAAGATCCCAGTCTTCCCCCAATCAATGCCCTCATTTTTAGTAGTGGGCATTCAGCACAGCTGAAAGTTCAAATTCTGTTGTTAGCCAATCACATGACCAAAGACTTGGTACTGACTTCCAGCAGTCTCAGCCCTGTGGCTACAGGAGAAAATATTCTACTTCAGGGCATACTTAGAAATTCTTAGGCTATGTATGCAAAGCTGGAGCCAAAAATTTGAATCTCTGAGCTCATCCTTTCCTTTCATCAACTTGTCCAGTGACATTTGGAGCAACAAGTCAATATTATTATATTTCTTGGTTTTTCACAGATAGTTGACATAACTATATACAGAGTTACCAAGTCTTTTGACTTTTATAAATGGCTAAGTAAAAGTATTAAGCACAGATATTCAGTGTTTATCTATGAATAGTTCATAACAGAGACTACCTATCAGTGTTCTCTGTACTATTAGAGTTGAATAAGTGTCTTACATAATTTTAGGTCTTATCATAATAAAGTCAATTCTAGAAACTTCAAAACAAATTAATAAAACTCATCTTTAAAGTTCTGTTCTTCTAGAACAACTCCTTCTACCAAATCTAGAGTTCTTCAGACAGGACCAGAAAAATACATAAAAAGAAATGTGCATATGTACATATACAAGACAGAATTTATTATAGGAATTGGCTCATGCAATAGTGGAAGCTAAGAAATCCTATGATAAGCAGTCTATAACCTGAAAGTCAGAGAAACTAGTAGCAAGCCTCAATCCAAGTCCAAAAGTTGGAGAACCAGCAAGGTATAATCTCAGTTCAAGATAAAAACCTGAGAGCCTGGGATGTCACTGGTGCAAGTTCCAGAGTTCACAATCTGAAGGACATGGAGTTCTGATGTCCAAGGGCAAGAGAAGAAAGGTATCCCAACTCCAGAAGAAAGTGTGAAGTCACCCTTCCTCTGTCTGTCTCTTCTATTAGGGTTCTCAGCTGACCGAATGGTGCCTCGATTACTGCCCACAGTGATTGAGGGTGGGTTTTGCTTACTCAGTTCACTGATTCAAATGCCACTGTATTCCACAAACACCCTCCCACATATACCCAGCAATAATTCATTACCAGTCCTCTGAGGAGCTTAATCCAGCCAAGTTGACACCTAAAATTAACTACCACAGTTTCAAAATGATCAAGGTTTCACATGCTCCAATTCCATTGGTCAATTCCCAGGCACTTGGCACATCTACGTGAGTATGTAAATGGCTTACACAACTTAATAGGCCAAAACTGAAACCCTTGTTGACCTTTCGACTCCAATATGTTCCTTCCAAAATTTCCCCCACTACTACTTGGCATCAAGGGGCATAAGCCAAAATAAAATACTTAGAATCATCTTTAATTTCCTTTTTCCTACCCACCTCAACTTAATCAACCAGTAAATCCTGTTGATTTGACCATAAAATATGCACATGTCTCACAATCTTCATTATTAGTCTCTGGTTCAAATATCTCTATATGAATTATTATAATAATTTCCAAACTACTATTTCTTCTGCCATTGCCCTTTGCATCTTACACTGTTCACTTGACTCCAACCTGCTAGTGGGCTCTGAATCACACAGACATACAGAATCCTTATTATGAATGCACAGTCCTCCCTGGCTAACACTCCAAATTCTCCTCTTTCTACTCTCCTCCTTATCCTCAGAATCCTACTGAAGTTCCAGTAAGTGTGCTTTGCCAGCACACAGCCCATTAGCTCACCTCCAAAGAAGGCTGACCCTCACTCCACAGAGGTAAATGCATGATCAGGATAAGCCAAACAAAGGAATAAATATGTCCCCTCTGGGCCCCGAGATCATGGGGAAGCTTAATCCTCAGCTTGGTAAATGCCACAGCTACAAGCATGACCAACTCAATCTTTAAGGCAGATCAAATGACTTTCAGGGATGGTTATGTACAACCCCCAACTGGAGGGATGAGGGGTTTGGCTAAAGACTTATTTTTCTCTATAGCAATTATAAAAGTTCTTTTTCTTGGTTGGCTCCCTTATATTTTCTTCTCCTGTATACTGTTGCAAAGCCAAATACATGTTCTCATAGACTCTTCATGCAGCCCTGTGCATTTAAGCAGAGATTTGGAAAGAGAATTCACTCAATTAGAGAAGGAAATTGTTGAAGTGGCATTTGTTTCTGTCCTTCACAAGTTGCCATCTCCCAGCTCACAATTTGACTCTTCCCACCTGACCTTGGGTCTTCATGACATAAAATAAGGCTTCCATACTCAAGCTTCCCCTCATGTGACTTGTGCTCACAACCACCTAAGGTTTTACCACCAAAACCATCACCCTGCTACACCCAGGCTTATCCTCTGAGGAGTCAGTCGTTTATCATTCTTCATGAATCTTTAAACACTAAATTGGTTACTGTTAAATCATGAAGATGTACCTAGCTTCGGTGGTATCTGCCAATTTGATAGTAAATACATTCGTGTAGTTTTGCCAGTTCAGGGAGTAGGAGTGAGGGTAATATCTGAGGCTAAGACAGTTGTTGGTCAGGAAACAAGTCAGCCAGATATGGTAGGCACATCCATAATACCAATATTCTGGGAGGCTGAGGCAGGAGGACTGTGAGATGGAGCCCAGCATTAACAACTTAGTGAGATCCTCTCTCAAAATAAAAATAAATAGGGCTGAGAATGTAACTCAGTCCAAAGATCTTGGGTTCAGCCCTCAGTACTGGAAAAAAAAAAGATGAAGGAGGAGGAGAAGGAGGAGGAGGAAGGAAGAAAAGTTGAAGATGAGGACAAGAATAAGACTGCGAGGCAAGTTAACTATCACCACTATACAATATAATAAGTACTGAATCTAGGGAAAAAAATACAGGCTCAGATCTAAACTCAGTTTCCTTAAAACACATTCTCAAATTTGTGTTCACTCACTTTTTGGGCATGTGTAATGTTTTGCCTATGCATTGCCACTAAAAATCTTTTAGTAGGACTCAAGTTTGGCCACTCAATCTCCATTACTGACTCTGATACGCAAACTTGAAAATCTAGCTTGTAGTCATTAAATCAGAAAAAGGCAACAAAGAAATAAAGAAAATATCTGCAGGAGCCTATACCTATTGCAATAGAAATTAAAAACAAATCTTTACTTGCACCAATCTCAGAATGGCCTTTTGAGAATGAAATAATTGAACTTCACAAGTCTCACCTTGAGCATGAATCATCCCAGCACATCTCTAAGCAGCTGTCAGTTACTATTATTTCCACAATGCAGAGAAAGAAATTGAAGTATCTTACAGGGGTAGGGTGCCTAACTCACAGCCACATGGCAAATTGTGGGCAAAATTAGAATCAGAATCCCAGCCAACTAATCTGTGATTATGGAATCAATCTGCCAAATGATGCAAGATGTAATTAAATAAACGCCTATGCACATGGCACAGTGCATTTAGTAGGCACTCAATAAATTTCATGGAATGAGTGAAAACAAAACACAAAACAAATATGCTACACTATGACCCCAACCACCATGCCATATTGAGGCCCTAAAGAAAGCAGGTTACAACCAGCACGCACAAGAAAAACCTAGAGGGATATGATCTACATCCCATGTCAGCTCTGTTTCCTTTCCTGAGGACAGAATCAGATCGCCTGTCAATCCAACCAGATTCCTCTTCTGCCTGGCTATTCAACAAAACTTATACAAATAAGCTTTCTTCTTGACATGTTAAGGGTTGGCCACCTCTTTCTAGAAACTCTAGAAACTTCAAGAAAACAGAAGGAAGTCCTGAGACCACCAGGACTTTTTACAAAATGATTGTTTGGTTTTGCTATGTTTCCATGGTTGCCTTCAACTATATAACCATTAGTATTAGTCATAAAAAAATTGTAAGTTATTTGAAGAACCAATCAATGATAACATATGCCGTGTGAATCTCTCGTGGGGGTCTTTGGTGCTGACACAGGCCAGGTGCCCATAAATACCCCATGGCTACATCATTAAATTTGATGGTCATCCAATGATATCCTTTAAACAAACATTTTAGATACACCCCTTTGGATATTTATCTGGTAGTATATGAAGAACCTACATCTTCATGTTCCCTTTTCATAGGAAAAATGTTCTTTTGCAATTTCTGCCTCATGATGGAGGACTATGATAATTTAAGAATGACTAACCAAAAGCAATCCTGCCAAAATATGATTTAGTCTGCATTTTAGGTTAATTGTAACCTAAAACAAAAGTAGGTGTAAGACCCTCTGGAAAACTAAAGAAAGATGAATGCACTGTGGGGAGGAAGCATTTGGTTGATCCTCCCGGCCCAGAAAGCTTTGATCTCTACCTTCTGTGTTCTGGTGAACATTTTATATGGAACACTTCTCATTAAACTCAAGTGGGACCCACAAAATAATAACCAAAAAAAAAAAAACACTTAATTTAGCTGTTAACCAGAAAAGTTTGTTTTGTTGGATGCTTTATTGGAAGATTTATGGGAACTTTTTATATATGGTCTTATAGTTTCATAATGAAACTAATTGCTGTTAATTGACTTAGGATGTATTGGGGTGAACATAAAACAAGCATCAGGAAGAGTTGAAAACAGTATGGGGGGTCTGAGAATGTCACAGACAGGGGGAGACTTCTTGCAAAAGAAGAGTTTTGTTTCCAACATTTTTGCTTTTCTCGGGTCTTGTTTAGTAAGATTAATTTAGTAGGGGTTTAATGGCTCTTAAAGGAAAGCCATCAGAATTTCAGAAACGCATTGTTTCTCTCCCTGCTGGGTCGGTGTTGCAAGCCTGTCCTTCAGGAGAATGGCAGTCAAACAAAAGCCTGGGAGCCCTGGAAAAGCAAGCAAACCTGGGCACACATGGCCTGAGTTCATGTAGACAGTGCCTATTTTTAATCGGGCAGCTAGGCTCTCAGGACCCTGTGATTCAGATTCTATTTGTAGAAATTTACTGCATCAAAGTGAAAGTGTGAAGAAGACTTCACTGCCTTGGTCCTGCCCCAACCCTAACACTCAAGGTGCCCGCTGGCCTGTTTGGTCCCTCCCCTAAGCCTCTGCATGACCTCCCTGAGCATGAGACCCTCTGTCCCCAAGCTCAGTTATGGAGCAGGGATAGAATCGAATGAAGCCTGTGAAAGCATGCATGTAGCTTTGCATATCCATGCAGGAGAAGAAAATGTAAAGGAGGCAGCCAAAAAAGAGAATTATTTATAATTATTATAGAGAAAAGTGAGTCTTTCACCAAACCTCTCATCCCTCCAGTAGAGGGGCCGGGGTTGGAGGGGGATCATACATAACCATCCCTGAAAGTCATTTGATCTGCCTTAAAGATCGAGCTGGTCATGCTTGTAGCTGTGGCATTAACCAAGCTGAGGATTAAGCTTCCCCATGATCTCGGGGCCCAGAGGAGACATATTTATTCCTTTGTTTGGCTCATCCCGATCATGCATTTGCCTCTGTGGAGTGAGGGTCAGCCTTCTTTGGAGGTGAGCTAATGGGCTGTGTGGCTGCAGAGCACACTCGTTGGGGCCTCGCAGAGGCGCCGAGGCATCAAAGCTGTGCCTACTCACAGGAGGAATAATGGTTGAGACCCTGACCTACTGGGAAAGCTTCCAGCAAAGCTAATGGCATCAGATCCTTGCCCTTGCCCTGCTGTTTCAATCGCAGTTGCTTTCTCTTGGCAGATTCAACAACTGTGTCTTGTGAAAAACAGCTCCCTGTCCCACTTAGCAGGGATGTCATCCCTATCACTCAGAACTACAGTCAGGCTACGCTGAAAGAACCTAAGGAAAAATCCAGTCCCATGTTGTCCAAACACACGTGGATTGCACAGACGTGTAGAGGATTCTACATCTGCTTTTTTTCCATAGACGATGGTAAATGCCTTGCTGGTCCTTGTTTTTCTATTTGTAGATTGAGGAAACTGCCTGTAAAGTCCTGAGGAGAGGACTGCTGTAAATACAGAGCATTTTTATTATAGCATCACTACAGACAGTACTGTCACTCCTTTTCTTCAATACATATAGCCCCCACACAGAATAAGGCTATTTGCTAGATTGGATGCCACTTTGGGTGACAGGTCGGGGAAAGAAGCCGGATTTCATGCAGACTGACAGGTCCGTAAATTTGGTTTCTAATTTTATGTATTTATTTCTTTTAAAGAAAAGAGGGAGAGAGGGACTAGTCAGAGCCATGAAATCATTAAAACCAATTCCCTTTCTCTCCCAGCCCTCCCTTTCCTGAGTATGTGTGTGAAACAATCTTTGCAGCTACAGAGCGGTCCGATGGTATTGATCCAGATGTGGAAATTGGTATTGACTGCTGCTGCTGCCCCATGCACTTCCCCGGCTTTTAAAGACACAGCGTAGAGGTGATTTCACTTTGCACAAGACGTAGCTCTGGAGACATTTGCTGAAGCACACTAAATCCTACAAATTAAACACTAGGTGTTGTATCTGCTCTCCAACTTAAACCAAGTAGGGGCCCCAAAGAACCCCAAAACACATGATGATAGAAAGGAAAGCAAGACACCCCTATCCAAGAAAAAAAATTATTTTTCTCTTTGATTTTATCCAGACCACTAGTAAATGTCTAAGTACAGCTCTGGTGTTGCTAAAATCCTTAGGGGACCTGAAAGCTAAACGGGAAGTGTAGTTTTCTAGCCAGAGAAGCTATATTAGTTTTCTATTGCTGCCCTAAAAAACTATTACAAACCAGCCAGGCATGGTGGTGGTGAATGCCTGTAATCCCAGAACTCTGGGAAGCTGAGGCAAGAAAATCAAGAGTTGAGTCCCACACTAGGCAACTTAGTGACTTAACGATTACCTCAAAATTTTAAAAAAATTTGAGGTACAGGGCATTGGGGATGTAGCTCAGTGTGAAAACTCTGGGTTGGATCTCTAGCGCTAAAAAAAAATCAAGCATAAATTTAGTTGTATTGAAACAGCACACGTTCAGTTTATGTCTCTGTAGGTGTGAAGTCTAGCATGAATCTCATTGGATAAAATTAAGGTAACAGCAGCTTTTATTCCTGTCTGAGGACTTAAAGGGAGAATTGTTCCCTGTTCATTCAGGTTGTTAGCATAGTTCAGTTCCCTGCCCTTATAGGTGCGATGTTCTAACTTTGGGGCACCACTCCCACTTCTTGGTTCATAGCCTTTCTCCAGCTTCCAAGCCAGCATGTGGCATGCCTCTGACCTACTCTTTTTCTTTTCTCTCCCATTTTTAAGGATTCATGTGACTACTTTAGTTTGGCCAGAATAATTCAGGATCAACTGTTAGCAAGGTCCTGCAATTTAATCAAACCAGAAAATCCCCTTTTTGCCATAAGGTAGCATTCACAGGTTATGGGAATTAGAAAGTAGCCACGTCTTGGGGAGCCATTATCCTGCCAACAGATACAGTGGTTCTATGTCATCTTCAACTCTGTTCCCAGAGAGTCTAGTGTAATTTACAGAGAAAAGAGCTAGCACTGACTCTGCATAATGGACAGCAGTGTAATTCCTACAATGTGTGTGTGAGCATCTCCACACTGGGTACTTACTCACCCAGTGAATACACTATCTGGACACTCCTAATAGCAAACCTTAGCATCTTCAAAGACTGAATTATTAAAAAACAGCTACTGTATGCACTAGCTGGGAGGCTAATCAGGCTCACAGGGACACACAATGGACATGACATAGTCTGACTTCTCCACAGACTCACAGTTTAAAGGAGAGATAACCATGGGGCAGGTAATTACGATATATTGTGAAGTCATGCAGCCATTGTAACCTGCACTTATAAAAGACCCATGGACTCAGACACAAGCAGTGCTGTGGTAGATAACTGCCTTCCTCAAAGGACAATTCCTTCAGTCCTGTTTTATAGATGTCTAAAGTAGCAGTAGAGACTCTGTTATAGGTTGGCTGGTCTCATAGTGCCAGCTGGAAGTAGGGTGCTAGGTGTCAAGTGCCCTTTCAGTCTTGTTTTATAGATGTCTAAAGTAGGAGTAGAGACTATGTTATAGGTTGGCTGGTCTCATGGTGCCAGCTGAAAGTAGGGTGCTAGGTGTCAAGTGCCCCAGTTATAGTCTTCTTTGCACTATGAATTCTTCTCCCCTGCAGACACTGGGTCCCCCAGGCAGGAGTATTTTTACTTGGCTGTATTTACCTATCCATTTCTGAAATCTTCCTGTCTGTGTTCTTGTGGGGCCCATTCATCTGTAGCCTATGCTGTACTGCAATTCCAGTCCAGGGCAAGTCTGTTTCACAGTTGCTTCTGCCAGCAAACAAACTCATCCTCTGCTTTTAGCCATTTCAGGGTAAGGGATCCTTGGCTGAGAGTCTTCTGTCAGTCTGAATGGCTAATTGAGACCTCCTTGTGCTGAGCTGGTTGCAGATGCCCATGAATACAACCCTGTTAGACAAGCAGAGAAGGCTAGGCGTCATGAATATTTAATCAGGTATAAGTAAATATTAATGAAACAATTGTATCTTTAAATGGTTAAATTACTTTCCATGATCCAGTCCATTTTTATCTCACCATGGCACATACATAAGAAACGCATGCACACAAATTATACATTTTTCATCTACGCTAGTAATTTCCAATTTGGCCTTCTTAATGTGAGAATCGCCATTATGTTAAATCTAAACCTTCCTGAATTCATTCCTGAAGTTAAAAGAGTGATTCTGCCTTAAAATGTGTAGTTCACAACTTGCTGGAATCCCAGCAACACGCCTGAGTCTTGTCTACTCTGATTTCATGGCACAAAGCCACGCATGCCATCGGGAGGCAGGAAACCTTAACTCGAGCTCATGTATGGTAATTGCTTTATTCTGCATGAACTCATTCTAATTCCTCCAAAAGAAGAGAGAAGCTTAATCTTGCAATATTAATGACTATATTATTTACTACTCTGCTATTACCTGGTAAGCTGCCTAGTATGTCTTTGGGTATATCTTTCTCCTACTATACAAAGTATAATCTAAAACTATGGTCAATATTTGCCAAGAATCCCCCTCAAAACCCTGCCTTTCACTTAGAACACACTTATCCATCATTCTTGCCACTTTCCGAAACAGTTCTGGAAGTCATTCATGAGTTTTTCAGTTATGTGGTGGCGGCTGCTTTAATGTCCTGAATCCATTCAAAGTGTTTACCCGTCATGATCTGTTTGACTTTGAAGGAGACCCAGAAGTTACATGGTCCCATACTGAGTGAAAAAAGTAGATGAAGGCACATCATAATGTTTTTACGAGCTTCCCTTTCCATTGAATGGCACGGTATCACTATATTTTTATCATATCTCTTAAAGATACTCATGAAAAAGGACTTGCAGAGCTACTTTAGAAAGTGGCAAGAATGATTGCGTAAGTGTGTTTGATGCAAGAGGGAATATTTTTGGTGGGATTAGTGGCAATAGTCCTTTACACTAATAGTTCTTATTTAAACACAATGTACATTTTTATCATTCCTTGTATTCCCTTTCATTAATTTTAAACAAGATCTCAATAAGTTTTGTGCTCTTATCTTTCAATACCATCTCTTTGGAATACTCTTTCTTTACATTTTTGGAAATTTGTTCAATCCAAATTGTGTCTCTTTAGACTTGTTTTTTTATTGTTTGCATCCTTTTTCCCACTATAGAATTAAGTCTTCTTTCTTTAATATTTTTATTTTGTCTGAACCCTACACTTGCATTTTGCTATTTATTTTTTAATTTCTGAATTTCAGTTTAGCTTTTCATTCGTCTTTGTTCAGTCCCATGTCAAATGGCATTATCTCCCCTTAATGTCGGGAGTATTTGTTGTTCTGTCTCTGAATCATAGATTCTCCCTCTCAGTCAGTAAGGACCACAGCAGTGTCTTTCTTTAGCTTTTTAAATGCATTGGTCTTTCACCTAAAACTAATTTCCTAATTTTCTCTTTATGATGAAGTAGCTTAATGATCTTCTGACCTTTTTCCAGTGCACTGTCTGCAGCTATTTTGCTATTAACCACACCCTATTTGCCAGCTTTGTTAGAATAATTGAATTACAGGTAAAGAATGCTTCCTCATGGAAATTCAACCTATTTTATTTTTATTTTTGTTTTTTTATTTTTTTATTTTTAAAGAGAATAGAACAAAACAAAACAAAAAAACAAAAACAAAAGAAAACAGAATAGAGTCAAACACAATACAGCATGTCAAAACAGAACACAGAAAGCTACACAGGTCTTCAAAACATAACAACAGGAGATTAACTATGGTTACCCCAGTGTCTCTTGCTTTCCTCAAAATGGTTGTTCATACATTTACAGACAATAAACTCAAACAAAACAAAGCAATACATAACCAGATAAAACAAAAGAGCACTACAGGCGATCAGGTTGGCCAACAAGAAACCAGCAATGGCTACTGTAGTGTCCCATTTTTCAAAAGAGTTGCTCCTATTTTCTCACATATTGCAATCAAATTGTAGGAAAGGGACTTAAATCAATCAAATCAAAGAATAAAAGCACTGTTGGACTTCAGAACCTTTTTTCCATATTTATCGGGAA
>RJWT010010716.1:0-23930 GCA_004365215.1 Cuniculus paca | reverse complement strand
GAGCTAGATCCCCAGCCCTGTATGGTTTATCTTATCTCATGTTTTTATACAACATAATTATGAGACTTATTTCACTATTTTGAAGACAGGTTGAAAAAGAAGTTTATAACATTCACAGTTAATTGAATAACTTATTAGCTCTCTTAATTATGGAATAACGTTTATACATATTAAAATGATACATAAAGACTTGCATATTTGTTCTTTTTTTCCATTAAAGTTAATTTCCCCTCATTATCACAAGTCATTGCAAATATAAATATAATATAGAAGAGAAGAAGAAAAAAAGATAAAGACACAGGAGATAGAGAGAAAGAGACAGAGACAGAGACAGAGACAGATAAATTGGAAGATATTTATTCAGATAGTCTTACAACAGACATGAAAGTACAATTTGTATTTTTAGTCACTATCACTCCCTACTCATCAGGATAATAATCTCCATAAGTTTACTTTCAAGTTACAATGGAAATCTGTTTTATTTACCATGAAATGATTTCTTTCAAGTTTTTAAGAAAAAAAATTTCTAGTTTGAGTGCTCTGGGATATGGAGAAACATTCATTGTTCCCAAGTCCCTGATTCTTTTCTGAATCTTATAGACTTGGATTACAACCCTTTTGGTTTTCCTATTTCTAAAGTGAAGAAAATCATTGTTATATGGTTACTATATTTTCTGAACTTAAAATTATACTAGATTTCTGACCATGCTATTACTGCAGAAATAAGTCCACATTATATAGGTTTAAGTGTGATCAAATTTTCTAATACACAATTTAAAACAGAAATGTGTTAAGTTAGAATTTGGATTGTACAATTTATGTGCTTATGCTTTCAAAGGAGTACTTTAAGGAAATCAGTTCTCCTTCTTGTGGGAGCGTTTAAGAACACTACATCAAAAGTACAGAAATTTGCTTCACTTTTTACAACTTTTTCTAAATATCTCAAAGATAATCCCTTTGCATGCATTTTACCAAGTTGCTGATTTTCTTTACAATAAAGAGGGTATGCAATTCTGTGTTGCTATGGATTGAATAAGGTGTGCTCCAACCAAAACACTTGTTAAGGTTTGGTTCCTAGTGTGTCAGTGAGGGACATGATGTCTTTAAGGGGTAATTAGGATATTAAGAATGATTTTTTTTTTACAGAGAATGAGTTAGTTTCTTGTATGAAATAGTTATCAGAAGCACGAGTGTGGTTTGTTATAGAGCTGGTCACCCATCACTCTTTTTGTCTCATGCTGGTGTGCTCTTAAGTACACACCTAATTCTTTTCTGATTTTCTACTAGTAGTTGTTGCTGCTTGAGTCTTTCAGCTGAAATTGAATAGGTACAGATGTCATGCTCTTGGACCTTCAAAATTTTGAGCCAAATAAATCCCTTTGTTTTATAAATTTCACAGACTCAGGTATTTTGGTATAGTAGCAGAAAATGAACTACATCATGTTGCTTAGGTCTTCACCACTCCTGAGACATGTCAGAAATTAATTTTAGATCATCTTATTTAGTTAACTGATAGACGATGACAAGATTTGACAAAGTGAATGAATAACAGTTGAACTGGAAATATCTTTGTTAGAATATATAAACACTTAGAACTCTCCAAGTTTGATTGGTATGAGAAAATACTGAAGCAGGAATTGAGTGGGGATTAGGAGTTAGAGTTAGAGTTACCATATTTGTCATTGACTCTTTTCTCCTGGCATTATGCTGAATAAACTGCCTATGCTTTCTCATTTAGTTAGCAATGACATAAATTATATATTATGTCCTTTTTATAAAGAAGGAATGTGAAATGCAGAGAGATTAAGAAATTTACACAAAGCCATGTAGGTATAAAGTGGCAAATTCAGGGATTGAATTCACTTTCTTTTTCCTTTTGCTTACTCTAAAACATCTTTCCCTTAAACTGTGAAAAATAGAACTAAAAAACAAGGGCAGATGGCATTACTTCACATGCAAACTATGCACATTTATGAATAAATAACATAATATGCAAGTGTTAGATACCTGCAATGTACCATTATGAATGAAATATTTTTATTTAATAATCCAAGTTATCTTTTCCAAGAATTCAACAACATTCTCCTGGTCAGCCATGGACCTTACTAACTACCAGAAGCTTGAAAACCACATGCAACAATAGTTTATTTTTTAATGCAGCTTATGAATATTTGTTCTCACAAGCTGAATAATTTATGAAGGCTTGTTTTATTTCCCCAAGTCCATTAGCTCAAGATATATTAGTTGTTATATTTACATAATGATGGGTTTCACCTAAATAATGCTCTGCCAGGCTCAGCGTGGTGCCTGCCTAACATGACCATGGACCCTGGAGCAACAGCGTGCCCCTCCAATGTTGACGTCCTTGTCCTTTCCCCAAGCCAAAATTGAACTTCCCGCTTTTCTCTCACAGGTCAAAATTGCCCGAATCTGCTGTCAATGTGTCATTCTGCCCACCCCTTCAAATTCCATCCCCTGTCCAACTGAATAAAAGCCTGCCACTTCTTTGTCTGCCTCAGGGGGATCTTGCACTCTTCTGCAGTCCTGCCGTGTCTGCAATAAAGTACTTTTTTCCTTTTTTGCCTTCTTTTCTTACTTCTCTAAAACGACAAGGAAAAACCTAACACATAATTAAATATTGCATCAATGCTATAGTCATTTTCAGAAAAAGGTTGTTTCCACAAAAACCAGTTGATGCTTTCAAATACAAAGAAAGTCACAAAAAATTGTGTTGGTTAAGTGAGAGCTAGAAAACTGGAAATTCCTGGATGATATAACACACACAAAAATAGTACAAGAATGTTTCATTAAGAAATTTTTGTAAACATGTCATTTCTGTCCCCATTTTGAACAATTTAATGGTAGAATTACATGAAATGAATTTTTACAAGTGGTTCATGTACAAATAAATGTAAACATATTATAAAGGAAATTCCAAAAGATTGATTTTTTTGGCTGCACAAAAAGATGATGGAGACTTCTCACTGGTAGATATGTGCTCAAAACTTGACCTTGAATCCAAAAAATAGGTCAATGATTATAAATGTATTTGTGTTTGCATGTATGTACATGCATTGTGCATATGTGTGCACTTGTGTTGGTTTGAGTTTTTATAAAAGCTTTCTAATATATAGATTTTTCTCAACTTTTTGTCTTTTCTTAACATAAAGATGGAATTCTGAAGAACATTTATCCTTATGATTTTGATATTCATTGGTTACTACATATTCTTAGTGTTTTGATTTTTATTATATTTTTTAGTTTTTGTTGCAAAACTGTTTTGATAGCTCCCTTCCAAATGGATATACCTTTCAAAGTATCTTCTTAGTTTTCCATCTCTCCAACTTCAGAATTTACAATGTACTGAAATTTCAATTATCTTACTTTTCTTATATTTTGCTCTAACTTCACAATCCTCCATTTTTTAAGTCCCAATTTTGTCTCTTCCCCAGTAGTGTCTTCCAGATGCCATCACCTCCAACTATTTCTATCTACAAGGCATCTTCATCCTAGCTCTTCCTTACTTTACTTCCTTTCTTAGCCCTTGACGTTGAGCATTTCTTCAACTGCAACTTCAAACTCAGTCCTCTGTCACTGTTTTTGTGGGTGCTTTTCAAACTACAGTGTTACTGCATTTTCTTTGTGGTTTTCCAACTTTAATTCTTTCCTTTTTTACTATTCTTCTGACAATATATTCATTCCAACATACATCTTTCTCTTCACCTTGATAGCTCTTCTGTACTTTCATTTACTTTGGAGAATTGAACCTTGGTAGAAATTTCTACCTGTCGAGTTTGGCATTTGTTGGAGTGACTGCTTCTGTAGCCTCTACTGATTGGTTTCCTCCTCTGTACAATAAAAAGTCTCTTCAAGTATGCTCAGCTTATTCCCTCACATAAATTAAGGCCAAAAAAGACTCGATTATTGGAATAATCAAAGAAGATATTCCACACTTTCTAGATAATTGAATTGTTATAATGTTGGGGACCACAAATTCACAATTGCTAATTTTGCTTAGTTCCTTAAGGAATAAATGGATGCTTGGGAGTATCAGTATTGCCCATTTGAGATTTCGCATTAACTCTTTAGGAATGAACCAACCTTACTCACCAACTAAGACTAAAACCACTAAGTTCATAAAACACTTCAGGGCAAGATCCTTCCTAGTATAAAATCTTCTCTGCCCTCTTGAGTCATCCCAAGATTATACTTTCCCATTGAGTCATAGACCTCTGAGTCTTCTGCCAATTTTGAATCCTCCTCTAACTCCACTCATCACTGTATACACCCAATAAATAGTGTCTGTCTTGGAGTGTCTCTCTCCTGGTCCATCTGGAGGTATCAACTTCCCAGTCACACATCATACATTATTAGATTTGTCTCTTTCTGATTTTATTCTCTTGCTGTACTCTTGATACAGGCAATCAGGGATCCTAGCCAGGTCCCTGATATTATGAAATGTTATTCCACTATGAAATGTTGCCTTTTCCTTGGAACCTTGTCAAACCACTCATTTGTACTGAAAGTTCTCTCACTTCACACCAGACACTGAGCCCTTCCATTCACAGATTCTCCTGATCCATGGCTGCTGTTTAATATCACCCTTGTGATTTTAATTTCATAACCTTTGATACCATATAGCAAGTCTTCACATCAGTATTTCTCAAAGAGTCCTAACTTTCTCCTGCAGACACCTCTGCTGTGCATAGTCTGCTTGGCAGTCCAGGGAGGAGGAGCT
This sequence comes from Cuniculus paca, assembly GCA_004365215.1. Taxonomy (NCBI): domain Eukaryota; kingdom Metazoa; phylum Chordata; class Mammalia; order Rodentia; family Cuniculidae; genus Cuniculus; species Cuniculus paca. Next base: position 19,192 of record RJWT010010716.1, on the reverse strand, counting down.
TCCCTTCCACTTTAACCTCTGACTTTCTAGGAAAGATCTAGGCATCTAATCACTTCCCTGCAGAAATCTTCACTACTGGCATTCTGTATTCCTGTATATAGCCAAATGCTTTTTCACTTACACTTTCATCAGTTACTCTCCATGTGAGTTGACTATAAAAACAGCATCATTTTCTAAATAATTGAATATAAATATCTTCAATACTTAAATACTTCATCTTTTCTTGAACCAGCACCAACCAATGATTTCAGCCAGTTGTAATAAGCACAGGACACTGGCTCTGCCTACCTCAAGTAGGCACTGCATCCCTTCTGGGCTTCCCAGTGCAAGCCCTGCATTTGGGATTCATGCAAGCTTTTAAGGTAAATGTTCATCAGATTTGTGAAAGTGAACTTTAGGTCAAATATTCTGCTAAAGAAATGTAAAATTGAAGTATTCCAGATAAGAAGACTTTTGCAATTGCATAGTTTTGAGTAGAATTGCTAGAGTTATTTGTCAATTGTATGTATAATGTATATTTATGTTCATTTTTACACTTGGAATAAAATTGAAATTTTTGGTTATTCTCATATACTCCATATAAATTCATTCTTCAACAAATGTTTCTGAATATTAGCTCAAGAAGTATAGACAGCAATGTTTGGGACAACGTTTTGGTCCTAATGACCTTGACATGATTTATAGTTTTATGTCTGAGACAATTTATATATATAGTTTATGTGTAAACTCAGTTTTCTCATATATAGGAAGAGAAATGTGAATCACATAATTTCAGGGATTGTTTTGAAAATCAAATAAGTTATGTGCTAAGAATAAATACAATACATTAATGGTCCTGTATGAATTAACATTTGTTAATATTATCACATGAAAAGTAGTATTATACATCAGAGTAATAGCAAATCCATGGTTACTTTTCATTTTTTTTCTGATTGTCAAGTATATATGTACATACACACAGTTAAGTAGCATGAACAGCACACAATAGAATATAAGATATTGCCTGTAAAGCTTAGAAAGTGTCATCAGGTAGGGCTCCTTGGGAGGAATGGTTTGTGGTCTACATCATATTATGAGATAGAACCAAACATAAGCAAGTCTTTCAGTGAGTATTCCAAGCAAAAGAAAGAACAACAGAAAGGACGTTGGGGCTGAAATAGATTCTCCTCATTAAAAAAATAGATAGATAGATAGATAGATAGATAGATAGATAGATAGATAGACAGCAGATCTGTGCAACTGAAGGGTAAGTAGGTATAGGGAGAACAAAGAATATTGGAAGAGAATGTCTTCTTGCTACTTAATGGAATGAACATAAATCAATCATAGAAATAATACCATCACAATCATTTTGCTGTGTATAACAAAAAATTTCATGCAATAAGAAAGAAAACAAGGCAAAATTTATCTCAATTTATCTGAGGACTAAGTCAAATTTAAATATTTACTGTTTTGGATAACTCTTTTGCTTCTTCATCTGTGTCTCCTTAGGCAATCTTTAATGAATGAAGATGGTCAGTATCTGTGTATGGAACACTACTCTAGGCTGTCTCCAGGAAGAAAGATTCTATGAGCCCTACACATGTTCCCACCATAAATCTTTGAACCCAGATCATTTAATGAACTTAATACTGTGAGCCTCAAGCCCAAAAGTAAAAAAAAAATTCCCAAATTTATTTGCCAATTGCAAATACCAATTTTAACTTTTAACAAATACTGCTGTCGTTATTGTTGACTTATGTATCAAAGGACTACACACCCTTGGTCCTTGCTTATTCCATGTTCAGGAAGGAAGACAAATTGCATAATGGTTTTTAAGTCCAAGGTGTAGGTACAAGTTTCCTATGTTCCACAGAATTGCTGTACTTACAATACCTGCCTGTCAAACACAAGGTCACGAGTTTGATTCCTGGTACAAAAAAAAAAAATGTTGTACTTTAGCATTAAGATAAATGTTTTAGAAAACACTCAAAATGCCTGACAGAAAAGAAATGTACAAATGTTATAATCTGCCAAATAATAGAGGGTTACAAATGGGGTTTGTAAGAAATAAATGTGATCTTGTTAGAGATGCAAGTTAGAAAACAACATTAAATGATAGTCTCATAATTTTGTGACCTATGGTTTTTGACAACTATCATGATTTTCTGATACATTTGTTAAAAGCAGTGAATGTTCAGGCAATTTTTGTGTTGGTTTTTGAAAAACCTGTCACAATTGTTTTAAAACAAATTTTATCATAACAAAAATATCTATACATGGATACTACCTTTGCATGTGTGATTCAGTTTAAGTCTCTACTATAGGCAAAATATCATTGGAAATAAACAGATGAGTTTGAAATGGCTGCTTTCCTTGAAAACTGTATAACATTATAGTGAAGATCATAACACCTCATCTTTTTTTGGTAAAGTGAGTGCCCTATTGAGATTCTACCTGTGTTGGATGACTGAGTTCATTTGAGCCATTTATATTTAGTTTTCCTCAATATACAGAACTATATAATACTGAGCAGGGAAATTGACTCCCAGTATACAAACATCTAAGTGCAATTTAACTCACATATCAGGTACAGATATTTATGTTCTAAAACCTACAAGATATCTTTTTGATGATTTAATTCTTGCCCTCGTAATTCTATCATAAAGCCTTATCTTACACTAACCAGGTAGTAAATGTGGGAGTAAATTTAGGCAATTTAATCTTTTTTTACATGAAATTTAGATCATAAGAAAATGAATGGAGATGACTAGCCAGATGTGGTGGTGCACATCTACAATCCCAGATACTAGGAATGCTGAGGCAGGACGATCACACGTTTGAGGCCATACTGGGTAGTTTAGTGAGATTTAATGCCAAATGAAAAATAAAAATAGCTGAGAATAAAACCCGATGGTAGACTGCACCTTTAGCACGTATACAGATCTGAGTTCAATTTCCAGTACTGCAAAACAAGCAAACAACAACATAAAACTACATAGACTTTTTTTTATCTTTTCTAGTCCATCTTTTCTTTTTTTAGATTAAGTTTATTTATACAATTTACGTATACACAGTGATTACATTCATCACAAAGAATTTGTACCTGTATACGATCTATCTTGATTCCTGTTTGCCCCCCATTCCTCTCCCCTTCGACACCTTTAGTCCATTCTTGTAAATACATCCTCACCAGGCTGTTCCTAGCGTATGTCTGTATCTGTGTCAAGCACATTTAAATCAGTTTCCAAGACTGCTTGATAGCTTTTGTGTATCTATGGATCTTCCCTTCCTGGTATGTAAGGTAGACTCAGAGAAAGTTCTGTTACAGAACTTCAATCTAAAGGACTAGATCAATTGACAGATCCTCAAAGCAATCTGTTTGCAGCAGCATAGAAAGCGACATAGCACCTCACAATCCATGGCAAGTAATGGTAAAATGATTAAATTACTCTTTGATGGAATTTTCACTTGCTTACTCTCATAGATTATTGTGAAGAGCAAGAGAAATTCAAAGGCCACTCAGCACGGTAGTTGTGATCCAAAGCAGAAGATTAATGCACCACAAACCCTTAAATTCTCTCAAGTTGAATACGGTACTGAAGTTGAAAGAGTACGTGCATATGGCTATGTTGAAGCAACTATCTTTTCTTTTTTTTAGCTATCTTTTCATAGTTAGATGGTTGAGATAACCAAAAGTTAAACTTGGTACATGTTTCTTCATGTTGCTGAGTGTAATGTTGTCTGTATTCCCAGCTTTGTCTGGTCTCATTTATGAAGAGAAATTAACAAAAACATAACACAATGAAAGAAAGGGTACAGCCTGGAATGCTGATATACTTTCTTTCTGAGAGTCAGGAGGTTCTGATGTTCAAGAATTCTGTGTTGTCCAAATAGATGCTGATTTTCTGTTGAAGATAGTGCAGGTTCATCACTTGGGGAATGTTCTTGTAGCAGGTGCTTTCACTTCCCTATTATTTTTTACTATATTTATAAATGGACTTGCATCTTAGTTTATCCAAATCTATCAAATGTAGAATATAACAGAAAAAAAAGAAGACTCAATTAAAAATATTACAATTCATTAAATCATGGGAATGCATATGTGGAATGGACTTTATGAAGTTTACCAAAAGATAACAGAATCTGTATTTTCTCCTTTTTTTTTTTTACTATAGTTTGAATTGGAAGGTGTATTTATGTCTGAACTACAGTTCATGGTTAATGTATTTGTTCAAATTTGTCAGCAATATTCCATCAGAGGGCAGATTAAATACTACAAATCCAGGCAAAATAGTAGCCTATGAAACAGAGTTTAGTAGTGAATGTATCAAAAGCTAACAAAACTAAATGAATCTTTTAAGTTACTTTTCAGCCCCCAATCCTCAAAGTATTCACAAATTTATTGCAAAGATAAAGATTTTTGTAATATAAACTGCAAATGTAAGATCTATCATCTCTACAAAGGGTTTAAAGTTGGGAAAGCTTCAATACTGGTGGCCCATTAGGGAATTCTGTATTACCAGCTGTATAAAGTAGAAAACAAAATGAATCCGATTTAAAGATTGCAATATCTAGTGTCAGCATGAGTCTCATATCATTAGAATCTCGCATTTAATCTTCTTATCCAGTCTACTTGGTAGAATAAATATTCTGCAATGTAGATTTACTCTGACACAGAGGAAGCTTCTATTCATTTGCTGAATTGTTGAGAAATTTAAAGGTAAGGAAAAACAGAAAAAGAAGAAAAGAGGGAGATGAGAGAAGAGAGAGAGAGACAGAAGCAGACAGACAGAGAGAGAGAGAGAGAGAGAGAGAGAGAGAGAGAGAGAGAAAATCCATAACACAGAGGAAGAAATATATAGATAAGTATGTCAGTAGAGCAAAGATATGAGAGTAGGCATGGCTGGTATGAAATATTTATTAAAAGGTTCACTTTGTGAACTAGGTTTCTAGTGAGCTTGTGGGTTACCTTGGGCTCTGTTCCACCACTGTTAGAGTTTTAGCTTATGAACATGTAACCATGGTAGCAGGAGTAGAGGCTCTTCCTCAGCTCTGTGAAGTTGAACAGGGTACTATGTTGGTTATATGATTAATTTTTCACCAGATGTAATCATTTCTGTGTCCCTGATAGAGGATCATACTCTGGAGTTTCCAAGCAGTTTCAAGGGAAAAGATAGTCATATTACTTTTCTTACAAGCAGGTAAGTGAAACACACTTGTTTGCACTAGATTTAGATTGTTTTATGCTAATAACTTTCCCAGAATCATAGATTATAATTTTCATTGTCTCAATGAGGATTTAATGACACAAAGTGTTTTATATATTTGGCATATAATCTGACATATGGTGGGGCTAATCAGTTGTTATGGTTTGTATCCAGGTGACCCCCCACCAGGTCTCATGTAGTCATGGAAGTGGTTGAATCTAGCATTTGTGATTGACTCATTGTCTAGTGCTGGGATTGGTAGTGTGAGTTCTGCACCCACCCAGGGGTGGAGTCAACATACAATGTAAGGTGGAGAAGGAGGTGTGTTTTCCCTCTTTGATACAGTTTTGCTCTTGCTGTTTGCAGCCACCATGAACAGCTGCCCCTCAGCCATGCCACCCTGCCTTGGAATCAGCTAAGTATGGGCTGAAGCCTCCTAAACTATAAGAAATAAACCTCTCTTTCCTTCACTTTGGGCATCAGGTCTCAAAAATGAGAGCAAACTAAGACATCAGGACTCAGATTTAGTTGTTTATTGCCTTATTTTTATAAGATGCAATGATATAATTATTAAATTTAAAAAGAACAGATGAAGGGAAGACAGAGTGAATATGACCCTAACAGTTATTTGTGGGAACTACAAGTTATTCGTGAGATTTTCTAGTTAGACTTTTAAAGTGCAAAAACAAAACAAAACAACAACAACAAACTTTCTGCTTTTTTATTTATTTATTTTTTTATTGTCTTGCAGATTTTTTTTTTCCAGCACCAGGGATCCAACTCACAACCTCACACTTGCCAAGCAGGTGCTTACATCACTGAACTAAATTCCCAGCCCTTTTCTTTTTGGGGCAGGGTCTGGTTATGCAATTTTGGCTGGTTTGAGCTCACTTTGTAGCCCAGGTTAGTCTCCAACTCGCAACCATCTTCCTGTCTCAGCCTCCTGAGTGCTGGCATTATGGGTGTGCACCGCTAGGCCCAGTGGCTTGAAGATATTTTAGACAACCAGATAGAAGAATTCTCCTTCCAGCTCACTTCATTTTTCTTCAAAAGCATTAAGAAAGCATGGTTTTGATGCAAAACAGAGTTCATTGTAGGCTGGTATTTTCTTTTCTATACATTGAGATTTTTCTTAAGTTGGTCTGAAGGATCTCAACCCATTTCCTAATCTGTAAACATTATTGTAAAGACTCTTATTTCATCAGTCTGGAGTAGACTAACATAAAGAAAGTTATGCCATTCACAGAATAATTCACAGGTGGAAGCACACATGGTCACTTTTGTCATCCTTGTTCTTGCCCATCTCCTTTTTTATTCAAACTGGAGCCAGCAAAGAGCTATTTTAATCATTGTTATCCTTCTTGATCCTGAGCATCTTTTCCAATTTTATCTATCATTGGTAGATTTTTCTATTACTTTTGCTTTTGTTTAAAATTTAGTTTAATTTCAATATATATATAAACATGTATATGAACATATATTGAGTTAATGCCAGTATCTTATTTATAATGCACATCTTGTTGTAAAAGCAATATTGCGATGGAAATAAAACCAAAACAGAATTCAGACCAAATCGACTAGTCAGTTTTCTTCTACTAATGAGCTGTTTGCCTTGACTAAATTATGTGTCTTAAATACACACAGGCAAATATATGTTGATATCCTTTGATCATGTAAATAGTAAGAACAATGTAAAACATTTAATATTTCCTTTAATTTTCATATGGTTTGGAAAGTCTTGTTTATGAGTGTAGCCTGTATGTCTAAGATGTCCTTAGTATCTTTTTATATTCTGTAGTCTCTGAATGTTTGCCCCATGTAGTATGAATTGAAAACTATTAAAATAATCAGGTGTCCTTCATACAAATTTGTTTTGTGTTATACTATAATCAAAACATAGTCATTCTAAATTTCATTTAAAGAAATTTCAGAGAGTTGAACTTATTCAAGTAAACTGTGTGTTGTTGTAGCAAAAGATGCCAGTATACTTCAGTTTTTTAGTTGCCCAGGTAATAGTTCCAGTTCCAGTTCCAGTTCTTCTTAGTTTTCTTTCTTAGAAATGCTAATCACTGTGATGCATAGCTGGTCATTATCATGCATATTTTAAGAATCATTTCCATACTGACAAGTCATTCTGCCTTTGTACTTCCTGTTTGCTTATCCCATAAAAGCCCTAGACCACCAGAGATCAGGGCACGATATTTTGGAAATGACCCTGATCAGTGCTCATGGACGTAAATACATCTGTTTCAAATCCTGTTTATCTTTTTCATGTTTCTGTTTGCTATTGCATTGTTTCGCTTAAATTAAATTATTTTGAGCTTATCAAGTTGGAAACCTCATTTGACTTAACTATTTCTCTCCTGGATAAGTTCCTAAAAGAATGAGAAACATCATGCTATGTGATACATGCATACTTCTGTTTATAGTGATTCAATTAATAATACCTAAACTATGGAAAAATTCTACATGCCAATCAACAGGTGAACTGATAAAAATATGGTCCAATCTAATATTTTTCAGGTATATAAGCAGAATGAAATAATATCATTTTCAGGAAAATGGGGGGCATTTGAGACCATCATGCTACTAAACAAGGCAGGCTAAGAAAGTAAAAAATCTCATGCTTTGTTTTATATGAAACAATAAAATGTAAATAAATGAAAGAAAAAAAATAAAGGAATGAAGTTAGTAACCTGAGGGATAGACTTAGAAATAGGAAAAGACATATAGAAGGGAGAAATAAAAAGAGAGGGAGATAAAGGGGCTGAAAATGAGCCTGATTTGTTATATGTATGTACGATTTCAATTCACCAAAATAAGCTTCACAATTCTGTAATGTGAATACATGCTAAAATAAAAAAGTCCATGTATATTAAGATCAGGTTATTATTCATCCAATGATTTTAAATTTGAATTAAATGTTCAGTAATTCAGCTATTAAAATTGACCTGGATCATAGGGGTCACCTGAGATCTTTACTCAAAATACAGAGAGAACAATTCAATCTTTTGTTACCACATTTTGTTTATTCTTTGGAAGCATTTGTAAAATTATCTTTTGCCTTAAAATAAGTCATCCACTCTGCCTACAAATGTTATTTTTTTCTGGTTTGTTATTGGGTTTTAAAATGTTAAAATGACATTCAAAACTAGGAAACTCTTAAACAAAATATTCAAAACTTTGAAAATGATGTAAAAAATTGCCTCAGATAAAAAGACTAATCATTTATGGTCTGAAGTGACCCAGCAGAGAGAAGTTAAAAATCTTTAGCTGCTGTGAGTTGAAAGGCAGTTTTTTTGTGTGTGTGTGTGTGTGTGTAACTAGCTGTGTGTATGTGTGTATTCGAATATTCAGGTATAAACTAGAAAAAAACATAGATTGGAGAGGACAAGGGTCAGAATTCACCTGATACCAGTGTAGGTTAGATGGTACAATGGTTATATTATTGTTAGCAAACAACTCAAGAGACAAGAAGGACTAAAATAAGAGGAAATAATAGATGGATCTGTGGTGTAGATAATGAGAGGCACTATTGTGTTGGGGCATGGGAAACACTGTGATCATTTTCATTTGCAAATTTCAGCTAATGATTTTACTATTGGTGAAAGAGAAATTCTAAGAACTAATTTAAAAAATTGATATATGATTGCTAATAAATGCACTTGCCAACCAGCACAAATAGACTTGTAATTTGAGGGTATGTTTTGTGCTCACAGCATGCTAGATGAGGTTATACTTTAAAGATCACTGTTCAAAAAAATGCTTCAAAAATTCACAGGCCAGTAAAAGAAAACTGATTAGACTCTTGCTTAACGATGGCCAAATCCTTCTTTTCAGTTCACAGGTGAATTATCAGGAGAAGCGGGGTCTGATTGAAACTAAGCAGGACTGAGAACATTGGTTTGGTATTGGAAAAAGTGAGGGATGCAGTTCAAGTGCATGAGATATACAAAAACCTTTCAATAATTGGACATTTTACAATGTGGTATGGGAAGAGATGTGCGCCTCCTAGACAGTTGTGCACATAAAACAATACCTAATAAATCATTAACTAAGATAATCCAAATATATTTCAAGCTAATTCTCAACAAAATTCAATGTATTTCAAGACTGATGATAAGAGTGTTTTTCAAAACAACTACTAGCATAATCACAAGTATGAAAGAAAAATGTGTTCTGTGTTTAAGGAACAGTCAGAAATTCCTTTGACAAAAATATATTATATACATAGTTTCAGGAGGAGGTGGGCCTGAAGCTATGTCTATGGTCAAAGATGGTTGGGAAATTTTGAGTGTGAGTCTAAGAAGTGTGTAACACATTTCAATGTAAGGAATATTTGAGTTTACTTGTCATAGCTGAACTTAAGTGGATTTAGGGACTCATATCACAGTACAGATTATACTCTTTGCTAAATGTATGAAGGCAAAACTTTCCTACAAATGAGTAAATTAAAAATAGTCCTCAGTAAATAATGCACTTTATAAAAATGTTTCATGTAGCCTCAAGAATAAATACATTGTCTTGATCTTCGTTCCCTCAACGTAGCTTTAATTCAGCTTTAGTCCACAGATATGGTCTTGGGCATATCAGTAAAAAGTTTTAGGTGTTTATTGCTACACCACGTCTTACCTATTGACTTTAGTTCAGATGTGTTACTGATCTAGTGAACATTATTTTACAACACTGTTTGGCATACAAAATAATTATCCTAGCAGTCAACTTGACAACAATCCCAGTTAATAGGTTGTTAGGAGAGCCTAATAAAATGGCAATAAAGTGAGTGACAAAGACAGGGCTGACTAATATCAGACTGAGATGAGAAACTCAACTATCATAGCAGTAATAGAAACTTTAGCCTGTTGAGTACATATATTGAGTAAAGGAAGTCAAAACGATATTTGAGTTTAAAATGCCTGAAAGTCATCAACTATATTCTATTTCTAAATTTTACATCATGTTCCTCCACCCACTATATACATAATTTATTTATTTAATTATCATTTTTTAACATCACTTTTCTTGATTTTTCAGAACACCATCAATTTTATTCAGCACCTACTTCTAAATTTACCTTTAATTACACTTACTAGATATAGATAATATGTCTTGCATATATGGCTTCCAACCAATGATTCCAGTCTGATGATTTTAAACAATTTTCTACTGCCTACTGCTGTTAGTATATACCACCTTCCCTAATCGAAGACAATTTTACAACCGACTGCAAGGATTCAGTGTGTGCAGAATAGAACTTGTTTCTGAGATGTGTGTTACTGTGGTAATGGACACAGCAAGATGTCTTTCATCAGTGTGAATGGTGACTAAGAAATGGTATCTCATCCTTTCCTCATTTCTCAGATGTTATCAGTTTAGGAAATGGAATACTGTAAAATTCAATCAGGCAAAACTAGCATTCTGTTTTACTGTTGAGCTATATAGACTCATAAAAAAGTTATAGCTTTGTATCTCTGTTATCAAAGACTTGTAATTGGTCCTGTATTATGAGGCTGAAAAAAATACATATGCATACTAACATGTATATTTATTTGGATATACTCTTTTTTTATACACATTTGCAAATATGTTCATATGTAGAGATCCAAAATTTAATGAGCAAGACCGTAAGTTTGAAAATTCGGGGTGATCATCACTCCATTGGTTTTTACACAAATACTGGCCAAATGCACATACACACACAAAAATCCCAGGTCAGCACGGGTTTAAAAGAACAGTTTTGATATCAGATTTGTTTGGCTCTGATCTTTCAAAATTTTACTTTGAAAAGTTACTTGTAATCTCTGAGCCTCAATATTGTTGTAAAGAAAGCAAGATTTATAAGTGCTGCTGAATGTGGATTTTGTAGAACAAATAAGACACTTTCTTTAAAAGCCTGAGTATTTTGTTCTTAACACACATTAGCCTACTATTTTCAAAAAGTGGCTAATTTACACAATTATTCAAAGTAAAAAGGTAGATTTATTTATCTTTATCCCCTTGTCATCTTAGGCTACTTGGGTCTGGAAAATTAAAATGCTGAGGAAATAAGTTATTCAAGTCTATTCTTTTTACCTCATATCTAAGAGTATCTAAATAAAGATTTATGAAATAAAGATGCATGAAATTATGATTTTTTTTTACTGAGAGAACTAGATTTAGATATTTATATTGAATTATTTTCCCAGGATGAATAGAAACTATATTAGAGCATAATGAAAGAATGAACGTTCTAGAAACCATTTCCTCAACTCTTATTTATTTTAATATAAAATAACATACAGCATCTATGTTCATTTCATTTCAAAAGGTAGAGTTCTTAAGTTTAGTGGCTCTCACTTGAATCTGGACACATCAATTAATGTAATCTAATAAGTTGAAGAGAAAATAGCTGTGCTGTGGAATTGTTAAAATTCAAGTATTTAGAAAATTACTTGGAAAATGTGCAGGTGTTATGCAAATACAAGTATTTAGTATGAATGGTAGACAAATAGAGTTTGCAGGTTCATACACTATTATAGCAACTTGACTTTCTGAGTTCTGTTTGATGTTCATTTGGAGCACACTGTAATGAGCTACAGAAGTGTGATTGGTGTTAGGGGACATAGTGGTGAGTGGGCAAGGAATTTCTCTACCTTCTTTTCCAAGTCATGATGCTCCACACTGAATTGTGACCTCCAGAGCAATCAATGCAATTTTAGTCCTAAATGTTGTAAAGAAACTATTTCTTTAAAATTAATCTTTGAGTTAATGAGATAAATGCATCAAGAAAGTTTTGTATTCTTGTCACAAAAATAATATATAGCTTGTTTGTCCAGTGTTGACAATCAAAAATGTTTTTAAAAACCCATCACATGCTTTTTTTCTTTTAGATGAGCAGTTCAATGTTTCTTGTATTTCAGTTTTATGAATACATGCTTGCAGTGCATAACATTTGCATTCATCGTGTGGAGTTGATACACGTGCATAACACATCATAATTCCTTTTTTCTTTTCCTTTCCTTACCTTCTCTCCTCTCTTCCTCCAATTCTTGGGCCTCTTCTAATTGGGGAAAGGTCTGTCTTTGTACTCCTTATTATCTAACCTTTACTTTGCATTTTATTTATAATTTGGATTTCTCATGTTAGCTGTAGTATTTTTATTTCTGACATTCCTGGACAAGCTATAGGAAACTTACTTTGAACTAAACATTGGATATTTTTTAATTGGGATAAGTATGAATCAAAACAAAAGTGTCATTGTTTCTAGTTAAAATAATTTAAGAACTAGCTTACATTGTAAACATTTAATGAGTGCTCTTTTTCAAACTTTCAAATAGTTCAAGCTTTCCTTTTAATGAGCAAATTTATTTTCATACTAAATTCAGCTTTTTTGGTTAGATAGTCCATTGTGGTTTTATACAGTGTGGTTTAAAGTCTTCCTTAAAAATCCAAATTATTTCTTATAACATGTCTAGGATGAGTTAGAAATTTCTTATCATTGTAACAAGTTCTGTAGCATGAACTTACCTTTCTCCATTTACATTTACCTTTCATTGCCTCTTCTTTCAAATTTTGCCCAACATCCATTTTGGCTATTCATTTTTATTTGCAATAACTATGGGACATTTATATTTCCACAGTTTTTCTGACACTTTTCCAAATTCAATCATCAATTTTTTTCATTTAGTCACAAAGTCCTCCTAGAAATACTTTTAATATCTGCACTGATTAGGTCTTTGAGTTTTTTCAATAAGTCAAGAAAGTGGAAGTGGTGAGAGCTGGTCACATGGTATACAATATGATGACATGCAGAGTTTTAAAGAAAGAGTACTTTCATAGATAACTCCAAAGTCTTTAGACTAAGCAACTATAAGCATGCATTTCTCATCTATCAACAGAGCTAAGGAGAGAACGAGTGAAGCTGATTTTGGAAATATGCAGGGATGGTAGACGAAGAAATTAAAAAGTTTAATGTTAGCTCTGTGTCATGCCTCTATTAGGCACCCAAGGAGAGATAAATTGACAACATAGGATTAAATGAACTCACCAGTGTGAATTTGCAACCGAGGTGAACATAACAGAAATGGAGCTAATCCACTCTAACATCAGGAGGTTGGTTTCACTAGCAGGTTTTAATAAAGGTCATTCATTGGAACCAAAAGAAGTCTCAAACTAGAAAGAAACATAAATTGTCATAAGTTATTTTTTCTAGGGTGTGCAGTACAAGATTGTGCTCCTTGTTTTCTACAAACTGTTGATTAAATAGTTAAAGTCTCCTTTTCCTGTCAACACATTTAGAAATGTGTGTCACGGTTGAAATTCCATAGTAGTCCCTTTGTAGCCCCAAATGTCATCAACTGTGTCTCTCATAAATGAAAGAAATAGATCAGACTAAGTATTTAATACCTTGTTTTAATTCAATTTTTATTTATTTTGTGGACTAATGCATCAGTGAGGTTTACTTGTGTTTATGATTTTTCTAATTGCTTAGTTTTTTAATTGTATCACTGTATGATGGCAAAAGTGACAGTTAAAATAACTTATTTTCATTTGACAAATTTATTCATGATGCATATTCAAAGCAAAAATTGAATTTTAACTTTGTTTTCATGCAAATGGAAAATGCATAATCACTGAATGACAGAAGCTGTGTTTCATTTATTTACTGACTCACTCATTAATACATTTTTCTTAATCTCCACTGATCAAATGCTTATAGAAAAGATAGTGTAACCCCAAAACACAGGCAGAATAATGTACATAAGGAAGAATGTTATAGAGCAAATTGTTAGAAAGTCATTAATTGAATTTTAGAAATCATAAGGTAAACAAACAAATTCGTAATTGCTCTTTCATACATCTGTATATAAAACAATACACATTATTTCTGTTTTGGGGAATGTTAGCTACCTGCTTGGATGAGAAAACAATTAAATCCCCTTTGGCAGATATGACTGTGAAGTAGAGAAAGTTATGTACATTTTAATCGAAATGGCTGCACTAATGCATCACCATGGCTCTGTGAGATTCATTTCACCTCCAACTTTACAAAGATTGGTTCATTTGGCATAAGATAAAGCCACTCCCTCATCCTCATAATTGAAGCTTTTTAATTACAGTTTTCATCCTCTCTGTAATTTCCACTTCATTCCTCACACATTTCCTAATAAGAACATCCTGTTCCAAAATCAACAACATGTCCATCAACACGTACTAGTCTGTTTTGTAAGGAAATGTGAGTTGACTCATTTTTGCCTTCTTTTTTGCTTCTTAGATAGAAAGTTGGCAAACCCAGGCATAGGAAAGCTTGCTTTGAATTCTGATTGTAAGTTTTTAATGATGTGTTAACCTTGTGACTTCATGGAAGTTACATAACATTCCTAAAATTTAATCTGTAGGTGTAGGTGGGTAGCTGTAAGAGTTAGTTTCTGGGATCATAGCATGAGCTACATATGAATAAATGTACAATAAATGTTACTGTAGAAGATATGGGATACTGAAATTTCATTTAAATAATTTCTTCCATGCCTTCTGATTTTACTTCAATTTCTCATGCATGATATCATTCTCACTGAAATGTCTAACATCCATGATGTCAAAGTTATGTTTCCTTAGCTCATGGAAAATCCTTTTTGCCTTCCTTTTCAGGGAATGTAGTATCGTGTTTGTCGCATTAGTTAACTGACTATTGCTTCTTCAGTGATTTATTTTCCCCCTCTTTTCCCATTATTCTATCACCAATTTTTCTTGTTTCCTCTCTAGTTTCTCTTCCTCACAGAAAACTTTCCTTAGAGAATTTTTTTTTAGTTTCACAAAACTAATTTTAATGTTCTAAAAAACTCAATTCATTTCAAATGGAAGAAAAAGATAAAAAAGCAAATAATAAAATTTATATAGACTTTACTTTCCTTAAAAATTATGGAAATTGGGGCAGCTTTGTTTGAGAAATAACTTTTAATAATTTTGTTTTCTTTAGGTGAATGAAAATCATTTGTTTCTACATTAAGCAGCTTACATGACTTAAACCCAGGAACATTCCACCTGCATTAGATACGAATATGATAGTTTAAGCCCTTATTATACAGAAAAGAAGTGCCCTGCTGTCTTTTTTCCTACGCTTTGAAAATCATTTCTAATTTTTAAGAGGCATTGGATGTTTGCCTCATCACTGACTATGTTTCTGCTTGACTGGATTCCAACTGTGAAGTCCAAATATAAATGAACCCCCTTAATTTTGGACAATGTTATAGAAAGAGAATACGCATATACACAGATGCATACCTGAACCTACATAGTGGCCTGATATGTGTGTATATTTAGAGTATACATATATTTATATGATATATGTGTGTATGTAGATATATATATATATATATATTATCTTATATGTCTATAATTACAGTAATAAACTATGTGCATTTTTTCCAATGCCAAATGCTGAGTCATATGTAATTGTGTTACACTTCACGTTACTGGCTCTTACACAGATTTAAATAGAATAACTTAGATTTACAAATACTGATTAGGTAACATGATAGATTTGTGCATGAAAAAATCAAGTGACAGTTAATTCAAATAGTTTTAGTGCCAAATTTCAAAATAATGATAGACAAGTATATAAAAGATAAAAAATATTAAGATCAGCCTGTTTTTGTTTAAGTGAAATGCATGTATATTTATATTTTAAGAGTTTTAACACAGTTGCTAGCAATACTGAAAATAAGATAAATTTCTTCCAAATCACTTTTTTCAAAAACAGAGGAAAGTAAAAACAGAAATCAGTTGAAACACAAAATATAGCAAACCTGAAAGTATAAAACAAATTGAAGCTATGTTTTCAAGTGTAGGGTTGTGTACTGCACTAATCTATCTGTGTATGATTTTCATGGAAAGTTGTTCTTATTTCCATTATAGCATTCTTGTGCTTATTTATCATTAGTTATGTTTTTGCCTTTCTGTTAAATGGCAAATGCTAAGATAAAAAATACATGTTGAAAATTTGCATATCCTGAATTTCCAGAGTAAAATCACTTTTCTATAATTAGATACTGAATTAATGAATAGATAAATAGATAAAGAATAGATGAATATATTTGATGCATGGACTCCATTGACAGCATATGTTTAATAAATAAACAATACTTTCATAGCTTAGAAAACTTTGGTCAATGAGAATTGCAGTAAACATGACATTAGATGACTACCAAAATGCTTTGTGTTGGTTAGTCTGCAGAAATATTGTCCTATGAATTACTCTGGAGAAAAAGTCATTGATTAAGTTTAGTAATACTAACCATTATGTATCTTACCTGTATCCTACAGTAGTTCATACTACTGTGACTATTAATATTTAAAGCTCTATTAGCATGAATTAAATAGACTCAGAAAATATATTTTAAATATATATTTTATTTAATTAGTTAAAATACATTACCTTGGTAACTTTATGCAGTACAATTCAGCATTTCCTTTTGAATATCAAAACATTTCCAAATAATTTTTTAAAATCTCAGAGACTTCCAGAAAGATGTCGGAACAGTAAGCAGCAGAGTAAACATTCTCTCTGAGAGAAACAGTTCAAATGCTTGAATACATCATGGAGAGGACAAGAAGGAAGGAAGTCGGTCCCCTGGACCCAGGAAGAATCTAAAATATGGACTGAAGCACACAGAGAGAATAAAAAGAATTTAAATGAAGAAGAGGGTGGCGGATGGTGGCACTTAGCCTGGAGCTGGACTCACCCTGGGAGAAGAGCTGTTGAGCTTGGGGATGCATGGTCCTGGTCGCAGTCATGGTCGCAGTGGACTCCAGAGGTCTCAGTGGAGAGGCCCGGTGGTGGAAGACAGCAGAGGATGAAGAGATCTGTGCTGGCTGGTGGTGAGTACAAGGGACTCAATCCCCCCCACGGGAAAGAGTGATTGGCCAGGAGCCATTTTGGAGTCAGGCAGGATAGGCCCAGCGCCAGTACTGCTGCTGGCTTCTTCCGACAGTTTCAGGTTGTGGGCTGACCCATGGAAGTGTCTTGGACCAAGTTCTGCTCCCATGCACCTTCCAGACAACATCCCATAGGTTCCTAACCAGCTTAGATCTGCAGGACCTGGCCAGGTGCACTCTCATGCAAACGTTGTGGTACCCAACTCAGTGCAGAAGCACAAGTGCCCACTATCAGATACCCATAGCCAGCACTGGCTAGAAAACCAAACAGTCTTCTGGCAGCTCCAGGTTGTGGGCGGACCCACAGAAGTTGTTTGAATCAAGTTCTTCTCCTGTGAGCCTTCCAGACAACGTTGTGTAGATTCTTAACCAGCTTAGATCTGCAGGCCCTGGCAAGTTCCGCTCCTGTAAAAACTCAGAGGGCTTGTGGGCTGGTACCCAGCTCAGTGCAGAGGCACAGGCACCCACCACTGGATGCCCATAGCCAGCATGGGCTAGAAAAGCTGTACAGTATCACTTCGGAGAGTTGTAGACAGTGCTAGAAGTGCCTGGGAACACGCTACCCACATGTGTGGAAGAAATCAGGAATATACCAAGATGAAGAGAGAGAGGGCAATCTCTGGCATCCAACCCAAATAGCACAATTTCAGGAGAGGTAAACGCAGAAGAGATTGACAGTCACACACTTGAAATGTGTGAAGTGATGTCAACTGAAGTGAAGAAACAAATGCATGAAGTTATAAGAGAAATTAGAACAGAAATTCTTTCCCAGGGAAAAGAAAAAATGAAAAACATTATAAAAGAATTACTAAGCATCTCTAAAGAAGACACAGATAAAAAATAGAGGAGCATAGGAAAATGAGGGAAACAATGAATGAACAATATAAGAGAGATTTAGAATGCATGAAACACATTCAAAGAGATATCCAGGAAATTAAAAACTCCACTGTAAGCTGGCAAAGCCACTTGAAAGAAACTGAAGACAGATTTTCAAACCTTGAAGACAGGTATGCAGCTTGTGATCACAAAAGGAAAGATCTCTTAAAAATAACAAGGACTCAGGAAGTAACAATTCAATGGCTGCAGGACAATTCAAAGAAACATAAGAATTAAAAATATGAGTGAAAAAGCAGGGGTCAAGACAAATGACATCAGGACCCTATTTACAGAAATAATTTCTGAGAACTTCCAAACATGGAAAAAAAAAGTGACATTCAAATAAGTGAGGCATATAGAACTCCAGCTAGCCATAACCAAAACAAATCTACACCCAGACATATAATAATCAAGATTCCAAAAATCCAACACAAGAACAGAATATTAAAAGCTGTTAGAGAAAAGAAACAGATCACCTATCAAGGAAACCCATCAGAATCATGGTAGACTTCTAAACACAAACCGTCAAGTCAAGAAGAGGCTGGAGTGAAGTAATGTAAGTCCTGAAAGAAAACAACTTCCAACCCAGACTGATGTACCCTGCAAAACTTTCTTTCAAAAATGAATAGAGAAACAAGATACTTCCATGACAAGGAATTCATGACCAGCAAACCAACCCTACAAAGAATACTAAAGGACATTCTAGAGACAGATTAAAAAGGACCACGGCCTCAGGAACAATGGCAGAGGCGGACAATCAAGTGTGGGCAGTTGATTGAATGAAGAGAAAAAATAGGGAGCCAATGGCAGGAAAATAACATGGCAGAGAAAATGCAGGGCAAGAGGGCCTCAATGCACCAATAGAAAGAAACACAGGCAGAGTGGATCAGGAGACAGGATCCATCAATATGTTCTATATTCAAGAAACACATTTACTATAAAGAAAATTCATAGAGTGAAAGTCAAAGGAGAGAGAACAATGCCCTATGTGACAGGGAGGCAGAAAAAAAGTGGGAGTAGCCTGCCCATCAACTGCAGAATGGATAAGAAAGACATGGCATTTTATGTGGTGGAAACCTACTCAGCTATAAAGGAAGATAATCTCAAGGCTCTTGTAGGTGGATGGAGGCAACTTGAGATCATGCTCATGGATGAAATGGTTCAGAGTCACATGGGTGAATTTCATGTTGTCTCCCTAGTAAAACAAACTAAAG
>RJWT010010715.1:0-23933 GCA_004365215.1 Cuniculus paca | reverse complement strand
CTTTATTCCATCTTAAGTATTATCATACTATATTTAACCATCAGCATTGGTAATGTTGAATATGTATGCAAAATCTAGTTTCACAACATATCTTGCACATAAATCAGTGATAAAATTCAAAAGATGATCTATCTGTCTCTACTTATCATAGACGCTTTCCTATGGAATAATTTTACTGTCAAATATTTCACATTCATAAATATATATGATTTAACATTAGCACTTAAATGTAATTCATATACTCTTTGAATCCTCAAAGAACAGCTAAAATACAAGAGGAAAGAGGGCCCAGAAGGCAAAATAAAAGCCATAAGAACGGTTGGGTGTAAGAGGCAGTGTCATGCCCTATATCCTTGAGTCATGGCTTTCATCAGATAGCTTAGTACAAAAAGCATATAATTCTCATCAAGTCTTTCATTCCACAAGCATTTTAAACCTCCTCTGCTACCTCCCAAAGGATTCAGAACTGCAGACAAGTAGGTACAACTGCTGCACACAGCTGTAACCAAATGAACAGGTGTCACTAGAGGGCAATGATTCTCAAGCGGGAGCCAGCATCAGACCACCTGGGAGGCTCATCTGGTCACAGGTCACAGACTGCATGGACACTTCCAGAGTTTCTGATTCATTAGTTCTGAGATGAGGCTTGAAAGTTTGCGTTTCTTACAATCTCTCAGATAGTGCTAGTGGGATTGCCCTGGGGAGGCATATTTCACTTTATGAAGGGCAGTAGGTATTCTGAGAATAACTGGATTAAATCTGCCCAGAAGAGGAGGTAAGGACCAGGTCAGCTCCTCATCATCAGCTTGAAAGGCCACATATTCTTTTTTTTTTTTTTCTGTCTTTTTGAGACAGGGTCTCATTATGCAGTTCAGGCTGGCCATGCACTCACTTTGCAGCCCAGGCTGGTCTCAAACTCATAACAATCCTCCTGTCTCAGCCTCCTGAGTGCTAGGATTACAGTCATGCACCATGGGTCACATATTCTTGATGTGCGGCAGCATCCAGAATCCAGAAACAAGGCCCCCTGAATAAGACCGTGCTGGCCAAGTCTGCCTGCAAATGGTTCATCAGAAGGCTTGTTACACTCAGGGCTGGGCCTATAGAACCTTCATTTATAGCAAGTCCCCCAAACGGTCTGCTCATTCAGAACGCTTAGGATACATGGAACCAAGGCATGGAGTAGGACAGAATACATCATTTTTTGACAAGTGATAATATAGAGAATTTGACTAGAACCCAGAGGTTGCCAGATAACTTGCAGGACATGAGTTAACTTTGAAAATAGTTAAATAATGGATAATATTTTCAGTGAAAGTTGGTCTCATGCAGTGTTTGGGACCTACTTATACTAAAATTATTTGTCACTTCTCTGAAATTCAAATTTTATTGGACAGCTTATATTCTTATTTCCTGAATCTGGCAACTTGGAAAATGTAGGGTGTGTGTCAGGTAGGAAGAAAAACCAAAAAGAACAAGGCTGAACATTATGTTATGCTAAATAATAAAATATTATTGTGCACGCAGTGAATTTCAGTAAGTTTTGAGGGACTTTGCTAACGTCAGTCCTCCCAATCCCTGCAACCTTCCCTCATAGGGCTCACCACCACCATCTGCCTGAACGAAGTTTACAGAGGAAGGTATCTTTGTATTCTGTTCCTTAATCGGGGCCATCTCTCCATCCAGTCAAGTTGACAACCAAAATTAACCACCACAGACTCCACACCTTTATACACTTCAGACTTTACAAATTTTGATCTGCCCCAGCATTTGAGATCATCAGAAGTATCAAATAAAACACAGAAGGTTCATTGATAAAGATTCACTCTGAGGGGAAATGCTAAGTTCAATCAAACCCCAGAGCATTTGATGGTCATTTTGTTCCTCTGTCCCCAAGAAGCACTTCTTTTTTGTTTGCTTTGTTTTTATGTTTTTTTTAAAGAGAATAGAACAAAACAGAGTAAAACAGAGCAAAACAGAACAAAGTAGGTCAGAACAGAACAATACACGCAATACAGGATTTCAAAAGGAGACAACAGGAACTCACAATGGCTACCAGAGGGTCTCTTGTTTTCTTTGAAATAGTTGTTCATGATTTCACACACAATAAATAAAGTTCAAATGGTTCACCACTAACAAAAAGTAGCCTACTCTTTTAGTTATCCCAGATGCCTACAGTGAATTTCCTAGTGGCGCACTACTGAATAGTCCACTTCTCAAAAATATTTGATTGTGGGACATTATGTTCATGGAGGATCTAAAGGACTAGTTTTCCATAGAGCACACTTTGGGTAAAATCTTACCAGAGAAGTTTATCTTTGTTATCAAAGTACAGAGGAGTATGCATTAAAATGCCAAAGGAAGTGGTATTAATAGGCCAATGTGAAAATCAGTTTTTATTTCCTATACAAAATTGTTGTTTTCTAGATCATCAACTGGTTTATCAGCTCACAGGACACTTTAGCAAAAATAACTTAAAAGTATGGGTAACTGGATTGAGTGTCTGGGCTGCAATTAAGACAAGACAGAGCTGATTTTTCCCTTGTGTCCAGCAGAAATTCAAGGAGTACTGAGTGAGTAAACAGTAACCAAGCTGAACTAGGCCAAAGGAGTAAACTGTGAAGAAAAAGCATTTACCACTGGAAGCTAAAGTAAGAGGTTTATTTTATTTTTCATTCTTTGAAAAGTTTTGTAGCATTCTAACATGATTGGAAAATTGTAGTTTTTAAACATAACACTTGAAGAAGGTTATTTCTTTGAGAATTTTAATAAGAGGAAAAGGGTAATTAGCCTACATTAAAATTATATTTTATGCATTGAAAATACTTGTGAGCAGATCTTTGGTCTCTACAGTACAGGTAAGGAACTGTGGTATATGACAGACTAGGGCTATCAAGAAAGAAAAGAAAAGTAAAAAGGGAAAAGGAAAGGAAGGGAAGGGAAGGGAAGGGAAGGGAAGAGAAGGGAAGGGGACTAGTCTAATTAATAATAGTTGGAAATTTCCATAAGTCATTAAAAATCTTCCAGGCATCCAAATGGCCAATTTGGTCAAACCAACCAAGTTTCAATAAATGGTTGAAACTCATGTTAGAGTCACATACAAAATCCATCTAGAGGCCAAAGATCTCTTACCAAACAAACATTCCAGTTGGCTTATTTTATGAATGATATGTAACTACTTGGAGTCCTTCTTTGTTTCCAATAATAAGCAGTTAAAACTAAAGGTTGTCAAAGAGAATAATTATTGATTGGAAGAAATTTTTCAACAATCAGAAATATGAGCAGTCATTTAGGAACTAGGCAAGTAAAAAGAAGAAACAGAAATAAACTAGTTGCTTGAACTGAAATAGGGTGTTGTGAAACACTGGCAAAACCAGAGGTATTATATAACCTAACCAAAAAAATATTCAGCATTCTTACTTAATATATGTATGCCATAATGAGTAGAAATTACTCCAGGAATTTTTGTCATTGTGTTTGTTTGTTTGTTTGTTTGTTGGAAACAAGCACAAGTGAGATATATTTTGGGCAAAATGGAAAGGTAGGCAGGTAGTGACATCCAATCGAGTAGTGTATAAACAATATACGAGATATGAACTTGAGAGTATACATCTTTCTGTTTAAAATTAAAACAAATTAATAAATACAAGTGCAAAGAGATTCCAAAACTCATAATTCGACCCAAAGGAAGAAATACTGGTGGAATATAACAGTCAGGCAAGAATCAAGAGAGAAATAAAAACTAAAAAGGAAAAATGATTTTATGAAAGTACATCAGAAAAGCATGTGAATAAGGAGGCATTTTCCAGCTTGTTGCCATCTCTGCTGTTAAATCACGGCAATGACTACAGCGTATTTCAGAAGGATGGCTTAAAGGAAGGAAAGTTATGACCAATTTGGGAGAGAAAAATTCCTCTAAGGATGGCAAGAAAAACAATCTTGCTCCTTCTAATACTAGGTTCTATGATTTACGTAGCTTGAAATATAGCACTGGAGGGATTACGAAATCTTAAGCATCAGACTGAGACTAAAATAGTGGCTGGAGAGGTATCCAGGTTCTTTTTTTATTCTTCACTCAATCAGCATGGAGCACGTTAACTCTGTACCTTAGATGGACAAGCCTTTATTACAGAACCATTGAAAATATGCATACAATTATCTCAAGCATGAAAATTATAGAGGCTTTGCCCCAGGATAAATGACTAATTTTTATGTAAACATTTTTATTGCCCTTGTTTCTCCATGACCTGATTATACAAATTAGGTAGGTGAATCCCAGGCAAATATTTGAACTAGTTCAAACAAACTAGAGGGCTAGTAGATGCTTACCCTTTTGTTCTTCTGCCTTATGTATTTATAAATTTATTTTTAAAATCTGTGCTTCACTGATAGCCCTGTGGTGTATCAATATTCTGAAGATTTAGAGATAGGAGTTCAAAGAAAAAAATCAAAATGAAAGCAGAAAGTGTGAAGATTGGGTATAAATATTGATTTAAAAAAAGAAAGTTGTGTAGATGAGACCTTCATTTTCTGCAGAAAAGAAAAAAAGGTCAATAAATGTAGAGATGCAATCTCTAGATTAAAATAAGTAGTGACATAGATCATCAAACAAATTCAGAAGAGAATGAGTCTACTGAGTTGCAAACTAAGGCTTTTGTTTTCATATCTGTAGACTCAAATTTCCCTGATCTTGTTATTTTAAATCATAAATTTCTCTATTTTCTCTTAATTAATAGATACTTTTATGAATTTATTTTATTTGATTACCTTGAGCTCATGATAAAGCCCTGTAGGGGGTAGAGAAGATGTAAAATGTAGTTTCTGCCCTCAAGTTGCTTGTGATCTATATGAAACTGCTAACAGAGGAAACAGTCATGAGCAATAAAACACACAAAAAATGACTGGTGATGACCTTCATGGTTCATACTTTGGAAGTCAGAGAATTGATACTAGGAAATATTGGTATTAAAGGGAAACCCTTTATGAAGAAAACGTCAACTTCAGGAGTCTTTAATAGGGCATGGAATCTACCAAAGTAAAAGACCCAGCTCTCTACAGACTTTAACTCAGGTAGAAGATTCACAAAGAGGGAAAGACCTGCCCAACCTCCCCTACCTCCTCCTCTACCTCCTTGCTTCTGTCTCTTTCATCTTCTGTGCAACTAGCATGCACCTTGAGAACATGCTTCTAGTCCTTGGATACTATATGTAAGTCTTCCTCTCTTACTTCTGTTAGGGTTCTTCTTAAATGTTTAATAAACATTTGTCAGTAAATCCTACTAAGGCCATCTCATAAAAGTATACTAAATCTCCTACCCTCCTTTCCTAGTTATCATGGAATCTGTTTGTTGACCATCTGCCCCTAGTAGATAAAAATCCATGACAGCAGAGATATTTTTCTACTTTATAAACGACTGTAACTCCAGTCCTCTAGAAAAGTGTCAGGCACATAATTGGCATTTGATGAATATTGAGGAAGACAAGAAGAAAAGGAAGGAGGGAGAGAGAGGGAAGTGGAAGGAAGGCAATTCAGCGTCAACCTATTTCCTGAAGATCTTGAAAGCATCAAGTGCTTCAGTTGTGAAGTCTTTAGATGAATCTAACTATTTAGCAAATATTTTTAAGCTAAATTCTTGATCAATTTGAAAGTTTCCTTGCTGTTGAATTCCTTACCAGGTAATACTCACATATAGCCCTGCAGTCTCTTAAATATTTATCAGCAGATTCTTTTTTAACAAAAGCCATGCTTTCCTTTGATAGAGCAGGGGCTGTGCTCACATACCTACTTGCCAATAGAAAGAAAAAGAAATGTAGCTGAAAAAGTGAAAAATCATCGTGGTAACCACAATTCTTAATGGGCACAGTCACTATGCTGCTTCTTCTCAGGCTAAGGAAGTTAACATCCTGCCCAAATTCCATCCTGGCTGGAACATTAGCAGTATGTACACAGCACAAAAAGCCAGGCTGACATAAGTATGAGGAAAACACCTCACCAGATACTCAGGAACATTTCCTTCCTCCTCTAGAATGAATAATTCATTGGTATTCTACCTGCTGTTTTCAAGCTCATAATAATGATTCATTAAATAGTCGCAAAACAGATGCTTATAATTAAATCATGGATTATATAAGATCATTAACTAGTCTTCTAATGGGTGAAAGAATTAAAGAGAAACTGGGTGTTTAAATTCACTGATGCAAGAAGGAATACAGGAGGCACTTCCTGTACAGATGTACTATTTCTGTATTGTTTTTCTTTCTCATAGAGATTCCTCATCTTCTAAATTTTCTTTAGTATGAAACTTGTTTTAGTTTCCTTCACACCAACAGATTTATCATTCACTTCCGTCTACAGAAATTCTGACTCACATGGCTAGTGGAGTATAACCCTGTGGATTGTTCAAATTTTTTAGTTTTCTGTTTTACATCTTAGTTTGTCCTTGTCAGAATCTCTCCAAGATAGCATATAAATTATGTGTATGTGCCAATATTGCATTGTTGGTAGCAGAAAATGTATTATTAATTATACCACATGGGTTTCAGCATGCACAATATTCTCTGAAATTATTGTAGGTGACAGTTGCTTGGAAGACATGGTAACTTTTATTTCCACCAATGCTTTCATTTGTGTCTTGCTCTCAGTTGAAATTTCTACTTATATTTTGATTTACTTAAAAATTGAAGTTGAAATAAGATTACCACATCCCCCTTTTTTCATATACATTACATTGTCCTACATAAAAAATTTATTCATGAAGCAAATATTGTAAACTAAAATCAGATTTTCTTATGTCTGTTTCTGAATCCAAAATTGGGGGAATGCTTCCTAATAAACCTAAGTATATTTTTATCTGAAAACCTTCCCTCTCCTATAATCTCTGGAGTATTCATTCAGGACTGTCACTTGATGTATTATTTCTAATCTAAAATTCCCTAGGGAATGTACAAAAGACCACATTGGCAACACTCAAGTTCAAATGTCTGCAGATGGTGAGATTATGCCACTCTTTAGCTTACAAATCAATCAACTGAAATGTCTCAACCATGTTTATGTTTGGATTTGGGTTTAGGGCAAGAGTCAGTAATATCCTTAAATGTGTTATCCTCAGTCCTCAAGGTACTGATATAAAATTATTTATCATTATGGTTTGGTCAAAAACTATTAGAATGAAGCAAACTTTGAAATATAGATGTTAAAGTACCAGCTTGTACAAAACACTTAAAAGCAGTCATTGGTGTGTTTAGTACATTTGCGCTCAATGTAAAGACGTCTTTGTTAGGCAATTACATCACTATTTTTTCATTACCACTTACCAGATGACACTAAGAAATTCATGAACTGGTTTACAGCTCTTGCATTTGGATGCTGCAGAGACAAGGGGAAGGGGGATACTTTCAGCCAAAAGACTGAGTTAGGATGTTTTGGCAATGGTAAGAAAATGGGACTGCGCTACAATGCAATATTGAAAAAGAACTAGAATGCAGTAAAGAATTGTAGATATCACAGGTGATAACTTCATGCTCTACAGATTCTCCATTTGTCGTTTGTACACAAAAACTTTTCTTTTACATTGCCAAAAGGCCAGAGTCAGCAAGTCAGTATGGTACCAGCTTGCTCCAGGACAGAGGCTCTAAGAAGCAAGATATTTTTAAAAGCTGTAGAAGTTACCACCAGACAGAAGCTGACCACCAGAAGAAAATGCACATTCACAAGACACTCTGCATTGTCAGTGTCCGTTGGTTCCTGAGAGTCTGCAGAGAAAAAAAAATAAGATTTCCACTTTTCTGCTGATCCAGCACCATTTCCCATAGGCAGCCCAATACACCAGCACACAGTTAGCACCACTGTGGTATAAAACTGTTGAAAGAAAATAAAAATGGATCATTCTTAAAGCATATAAAAGCAAAGTGATCATAAGTAATATTTTTCGGATGGGGCAATACTATATAGTAAGAATTCTTATGTCTAGTTTTCCTCCAAAAGATCATTTTTGGATGGACCCAGAAGACTCCCAGATTCCCTAAGCAATCTGGATCTTCTATTTTGTCATGCTTCAGCTTGTGGCAGTCTGGAGTCATTGCCAATTATTAATACCATTATTTAAACACAAAAATTGTCCCTTTCCATTATGAAAAGCTACTACAAACATACATGGATTTATATAACGGTTGATGACTATATGCTTTTTTATATTAGAAAACCATGTGAAAACAAAAATTAATCTGATGAATGCTGTTAATTATTTTAATCTTTTTTATTAGGTATAAAATGTTCATAAAATTATTCTCTCTATAACTTACCAAGATTTATCAGCTTGTATAATTTTTGTAATCAGAGGAGTCTGGTTTTCTAATTAAAGTTTTGTCAAAGAAAATGAGTTGTGTGGCTGTTTCCTTCCTTGGAGGCATATTATTAAAATGCTAAGAGTGATGTCCATATTTCTCTCTTCTTCTATGTGGTACGCAAATGATATTGCATGCAGTCCACATACCGGGATGTAAGGTCAATGTCAATCTTATCACTGGAGTATAAAGGAAAACACAATGTCCTGAATACCTCCCAAAAAAGCTAGACAAGGAAATTCGTGTAGTTAAAAGCTGATTATTTTGGATTGTATTGTAATTGTGCTTCCTTAAAAGTTATTCTTCCTGCCAGGGATACAGTTCAGTGGCACAAGCACCTGCCTGGCAAGTGCGAGGTTGTGAGCTCGATCTCTGGTACAAAAAAAAAAAAGTTATCCTTCCTATCTACTGCCAAATTGTGGGAAAGTCCTAGGATGATATTCTAAGCATTATCATTAGTCTTTCTCCCAACAAAGTTGTCAAATCTCTGCATTTTGAAAGGCTTTATTTTCCATTCCAAACCCAAAAAAAAAAATTACTCTTAGCAGGAATGTATTTATGGAGTCTCAAAACCCTGACATTCAAGGAAATAACAAGAATAACTACAAAATCAAAAAGAAATAGCAAATACTAAATTAGCACTGTCATTATCAAATTACCTATGAAACCAGAAACTAAAAATAAAAATATCAGATATAACACTTATTTTCTCTAAAAAGAACCCACCTTGCCAATCTGCTGGAGCAAAATGAATGAGATAAATTAGAAAAATGGCAACCAAAAGAAATAATCTCCGAAAATACGAACTTCAGGACCATGTGCCCTGTAATTTTACTCCTCTGATCTTGAAAGCTTGCCAGTTCCTTTACAGTTTCCTATCAAAGGTCTTTTGAAAAAAGTGGTCAATATTTTAAACCAATAGAGGTGAACATTAACAGCTTAGTTATTCATTTAGTCATTACCATCTTAGCTGGGATTAGCAAAAATGACAGTTGCATTTTTCCCCGTTGGAGGGATAAAGTGTTATTGCTCTCACTGGAAGCAAATGAAAGTTTACACTGAGTCAAGTTTCATCTTCCCCAGAATTTGTGGGGTCACAATTCTTTTTTTTCTTTTTCTAAAGTTAATCAATTATAAGTATTTGCAATACAGGGGTTACATGTCTCGAAATACTAAAAGTTGCATAATTAAATGTACAACAAGCTGCCAGGTAAATACTCTAATACAAAAAAAGTAAATTATCTATCGGTACTCACCATACTATAAGAATTTAGCTGTTCCTCTAGGCTTATAATTTCAGCTACAATCTCTGGATCTGTGTATCTGCACATTAGATCATTCACAATCACCAACAGCCTCAGCATGAGTGCTCATCTAGGTTATACTGGGCTCACCATATCACTGTATTTCGGGATAAATGTAATGTCTGTCTTTAAAAGGTGGTGGTGCAGAAAAAAAAGGAAATAAAAATCTATTGAGCAACAAAGACCTTAATAACTGCTATCTGGTAATGTTGCAATCACAATTCTGTAAAAAATGAATCTAATAGTAGAGATAAAAAAGGAAGACTATATAATTCATTTCAAAAGAGTTTGTAAAGTCCACACATTAATTTAAAAATTTAAGATGGGAGAGAAAATGAATATGTAAGCAATTCAAGATGGGAGAGAAAATGCATATGTTCATGTGGTCAGATTTCAGGAAACATTTTTAGATAATATCATCAGAATCCAACTTGCAAATTCCTTGGGCTCTGCCCTTCCCTGTGGTTGGTAGTCTGGTTACAACACCAAATGAATAGAAAGGAATCCTGCTGAATGGAGGTGCCATCTGCAGCCCCTAGAGTCAAACAATGTTTTACGTCTTCGTTATTGATCCAAAACCACTGATAAATAAAATGTGCATAATAAAGCAGACAGTGTTCCTAAACTTCATAAGAAAATCAAAAATATACGCACCAAGATGTCAAAGATGCAGGATTTGAGGAACTCAGATAAATTTCACTATGAAGCACACATGGGAATTTACCATAATCCGTGGTTTGGAGGCAGAGTTAAGACAAACACACACGCATGCACTTGCATGCACACACTATGAAACTAACAAAGCTGAATGAAGATAGGAGAAAGCAAACTGAGAGTGCAATTGTAATATTTATAAGCCATAAATAGGCCAGTGCTATTTGGGATTACTGGCAGTATACACCTGAGAGATAAAAATGGTTTTGTATACCAGTGAAATGGAGAGCGTGGGCCCCTTTCAAATTCAGAAGAGTTTCGGACAAATGAGAAGGCTCCAAAGTGAGAGAAAAGGTTGGAGGCGGCTAGCTGAGTCTACATACAGAAATAGCTCTGGCTGGAGAGAAATGGAGCAGAGATCCAGGTAGCAGCGACAGTCGGGAGGAGCCAACAGACTGGAGCCCTGAGCAGAGGACAGACACTGCCTGCTAACTCTGCTGTTCACTCTCTGCTGACAGCACTTGAAAAGGTGTCGATGGCATTTCTAGAGGAAGGGATGCCCGCCAGCACTCGCTGCTGCGAGAACCTCAGCAGGTAGAAGCAATGCTGTTTGATAAACCAGAGTCTCCAAATTGCCCACTGTGGAATCCTCAGTGTGTAGAACAGATGAGCCCCAGAGCTGGGGGCCCAGGAGCTCCTCACCCTATCACTCTGCTTCTAAATCCCCAGGCTTCTGGAAAATGTAGAAAACCATTGACAAATGAAAGAACAGAGGCTCTCGGATAGATCAGCCTCCCAGGGGTTGTATGACAGCAATGAGCCTTGTCTGTGAAGCAAATGAATTCCACCAATGGCCTCTACAGCCCTTCTTCTCTCTGTCCCTGCGGGAGATGCTTCTACAAATCTGGCAGTTGAAAACCATTGTACTCTCAGACTGACTGAACTCTGCCAGAAATGGAGACCTTTTTCCTGGGTCACCTTCCCCTCTGTGCTACACACATTTGTTTTATTGCCTAACCCTTTGTCCTTTCTCCAGACATCTAGCTTCTGCTTGGTATGCCCTTTCATGGAGGGCTCGCTGCCTTGCAAGTGAACATATCATTTCCCCACACAACTGCTACCAATAGCAATGACTTTGCAGTGGCCTGATATGAACATTCACTCTTCGGTCTCATAAGAATAAAGCCAGCTCATCTTTCACATAACAGATGCCCAGATATTTGGAGAGAGGTCTCTTGTTTCTCTAAGGAATCTCACCTTATAGAAAAACACAAGGAAACAAAATTTCCATCCCCCCAACTACTGCTCAGATGACATAATCTCCAGGCACCCATTATCCTGGTGACTCCCCTTGATCGTGGTCCCTGTCACCAGCTACTCTCTGTACACATTTTGGCCACTACTGCATCCAGACCTTCAGCAGCAGTCTGACTGCCTAGGATCACATTTATCACTTCCCTCATGCAGCCTGAGGTCCATCAGCTGTCTCAGCAGCTGCACCTCCTGGCTGGCACAAGCACTGTGCCATTATCAGACGAGTAGAACTTTATCACTTTTCAGCTGCTCTTTGGCTGTCTTTTTACTGATAAGACTGCTTTGTGATTTACTGATAGGCACAGAATGGGGAAAGTTCCGGGTGGCCATGCCAGAGCCAGTGCGTATTTTCCTGGGAAACCAACACCTACCACAGAAAGAAGCTCTTCCCTGCCAGCTTCCATGACTCAGACCTATCTAACTTCTTCCAAAAGTCTGATATAAAAGCAATTCAGATTTGCCTCCTCTGTCAGGAGTGACATGCTCATTTATTGAGGAAGCCAGTGTTTACCGGGTGTCCCCAGCTATCCACACAGACTGGAGGAGTTAATGCCTGATAGGAAGAAAACCTTCATCATTTCTAGGCTGCACAAGGGAATAAGCATTAAACTAAACCCACCTTCTATTTTATTATCTGCTTTTAGAGTTGCAGCACATTTCTCCAGTTCTCCTTAGCTCAGGGTTATATGCTTCCTTTCTCAAGCTCAGGTGGGAACAGCTGCTATATGCACTGTGATCAATATTTGAATTTTTAAAAATATTTAGTATAGTAAAGAACACATTGTCATGAATCTCCCTGAAAACCTTCCCCTTGATTCAAATGCACTATTCCCTCACTATTGTCACTTTATGCAGTAGTTCTGGAAGTCCTCTTTCCTGTGAGTCTTTAGCTGTGCTGTTCCAGTTGTTTCAGTGTCCTGAACTGATTCAACGTGTTTACCTTTCACAGTCATTTTTACTTTGGAGAAGAGCCAGAAGTTGCATAGCATCAGGTCTAGTGAAATAAGGTGGATGAAGACACTGTGTCATCTTTTTGCAAGGCTGCCTTTGTAATAGATGGCACTTGCAGCAGCATTCATGATATTTCTGGTCATATCTAGTAAAGACTCACGAATGAGGACTTTCAGAATTGCTGCAGAAAGTGTCAAGAATGATGGGAAGAGTGTGTTCAAACTGGGGGACTGTATTTTCAGAGGAT
Source organism: Cuniculus paca (assembly GCA_004365215.1). NCBI lineage: Eukaryota > Metazoa > Chordata > Mammalia > Rodentia > Cuniculidae > Cuniculus > Cuniculus paca. The sequence continues at coordinate 11,121 of RJWT010010715.1, read as the reverse complement.
TCATGGCAATATGTCCTTTAACAAATTTCTTAAATTTAAACTTAAGCGCTGTATATTTTAATCCCTCCTTATATATTGCAGCTGCCACATCTCAAGCAGTCATGTTCTGAGGTGCTCATCCTTAGATACCAGAAGCTATGTTTCATCTCACGTGTGAGGAACATCTTCTCAGGAGTGTTGTTCATAACAGCATTGGTTTTCTGAGAGATAGGTGGCAGATTGACCTGTGTGTCCCGGAACTCTGTGCATCTCGTGGCTCTGTCTTTTGCAAGCCGGGATATCTGACCAACTGCCAAACACTTCTGTGCTTCTTGTCCTCACAATAAAAGCAGATTAGTTGGAGAAGACAGAACTCAATCTTCATTTATGTCTTTCTTCCCTCTGTTACCTGGAATTCTACCTCTCAGTGCTGTTCAGACATGACATGCATATGCTTTTATCACTATCTTCATGGTCTGAAGGTCCTAGGATGCCGCTCTGGGTGTCTCCCCAAGGGGGCTGCAGAATGTGAAGGGACCTGAAGCCACAGAAGGCAACTTGAGGGCAACATGCATCCCAAGTCCCCAGTGCTGTCATTCTGAAATGATTTCCAGACTTTTAGTCAGTCTCCCACACTCACAAAGCATTCATGGAGTGCAGAACTCTATGAAAACTTATGAGATATGTGATAGAGACACGAACACCTATGGTAAGTAGCACATGTGTTAGCAGAGAAAGACCAATATGAGTTCTTAAAATGCTAAATGGAATAATATGTTATGTGTTTAACTCTGCACAGAGTAGCAAAGAGTACAAAGAAAAGATGTTTAATTCTACCTGAGTGGAGGAAAGAAACAAAATAAGAATGACATTGTACAGTCTTTTTGGATGAGACCATAAATTCTAGGTGGAAAGAAATAGGTCCCGCTTGCTATGGTTCTCCCTGGAGCCTAACAGAGGCTGAGACAGAGCCCAAGACCTGAAAGACTGAAACAGAGCGTTTGTCTGCAGCTCCATGCATAATTACGAGAAAGACCCTGACCCAAGGTCTCAGGGAAGGCCTGGAAGTCCACGCAGTCAGGATAATCCTCACAGGATCCCTTCCCCTCACAGCACAGGTCCCTTGCTACTTTGTTCCCTTAGATAGCATAGATTTAAAGGTGAAGAAATCATGTGGTCTAAGGGTGTGATAGAATCTAGTGGGCTACTGCTTGTCACTTGCCATCACTATCATCACCTTGCATGTCATCTGCCGTCCTTGCCTTTGTCCACTGGTCTCACCCATGCCACATTTGAAGAAGGACTCAGGACATCTTTCTGATCCTCAGAAGAAAAAAATCTGATCATAGTCTAAGCCTTGTAAGTGTAGGATCACAGGAATAATTAGAAGGAGAGAGCAAGCTGTACTTTTGCTCAAACCTCCACAGCACACAGTAAGGGATGCCCCAAGCCATGTATCTCTTTTCCCACATTCCCAGCTAAGGGGCCCCATCTCAAATTCTAGCCTCTCAGGGCTCCCTCTGTGGTAGGGAGTAATGATTCACCTCCATGCCAAGTCCTCCACTTTACTTAAGCACGGACCTCAAAAAAGAAAATTCTTTCCACCATCCGATGCTTACCTGAGAAGGCAGTTGGAGGTTAAAAATAACACTCACAAGAAATGTCTGCTTACTTCACTGTATTTTACTGAGTAAGATTGAAGTTTTGCTTGACATAATTTTATTTTTTCAGTATTTCTCATTTCCACATTTCCAATTTTCATTATTTTACATCATAGTAGCATATTGCTCTAAGGTCTAGCTTAGGAATTAAGCACCCAGTGTTTGGAATTTGAAATATCTGGATTTCATGTCTTTTATCTGCTACTCACTTATTTGCATCTGACATTGGGAGAGACATTTTACCTTCAAATATCTTGTCTCTTTATCTCTTAAAAAAAGAACATGAATGCATGGATCCAACAAATGCATATTGAAAAATTTCTACCATATAGATTTATGTTCATTTATTCATTCATCCACCATATATTTATTATATACATTCTTATCTTTGCTCTTGGGTTTGTGTAGAGTGATTAATGTAAAGCTCTCCACATAGAGTTTTGTATGTGTTGAGTAAGCTGTCATCATAGTTACTACCCTAATTTCTTCCATTCTTGAGAAAGGAAATTTCCATGATGAGGAAAGCATTTCTGTTGTTATTTGAACCTATGTCCATTCTATAAGTTATCTTCTGCTTCTTCCCCTCTGTTCATTCTAGCCTCAAATTTGAGAAAATCGTCATATACTTTAGACTATTTGAATCTATTAGCTTATCTCATACTTTCAAAGTGTTAAGAGATAATGACTTTCATTTAGCATTAATGCTCTTAACTATAGTGTAATCTTTCTCCAGTACCTTGAAATCATAAGCCAAACTTTTGTTATTACTGTCTTATGGATATGTGGAATTTGAGGGATCCAGTTGATTAAGTTACAAATTAGTTTTATTGTCCCTCAATGATGAAGAAATAACAAATTTTATCAGTTATGATGATAGGTAATGATTTAAGAACCCCAAAACTCAGTTTTTATTTCCCTTTCTTCCAACTTAACCTTTCAATGTGGGCATGAAGCCAATCCAAATGGTACTCACAAGAACAGAGATTAACATTCCCGATGGATCTGGGCTCAGATATCAGATCTCTGAGAAAAAAATTATTACCTTAAACCACTAAGTTTTGGTGTGGTTGCTGAGCAGTAATGGATTAACAAAACAACATTATGTTGTAGGCTTCCAAATCATGACATGCAGACTACTAAGACTGGAAAAATTCTGAAGACCATGCAGGGAAGTCTTTTATTTCTCACAAATGCTTTTCTAGGCTCAAAGAAATGGATTGTCTGTGATCAAAGCCATAAATTGGAATAGGACATATGTTACTCTTATTTTTTTCCCATTATTTACGGCCTTTTTTGGACTGGCTCCATTTTTATTTTATCTCCTCTTGTTTTCTGGAATAATTTTCACTTATTTGAAATATTTTCCTTCACAAAATGAGTCAGGATTTATTTTGATTCTAGTTAAATATCTATAAAAGGGATACTATACTTGATACATCTATTTTGGCTTTTTAAACATTTTCATTTTTATGAATACATAATGACTCCACTGTGGGCAGTTGGCACATGTATATAACGTAGTTTCTTTTTGCTTCCCTTTCCCCTTCCCCTCCTCTCCATGCCTTCCTTCCATATCTTGGTCCCTTTCTCATTAGCAAAAGGTTTACCTTGCTGTTTCCTAGTATCTATCTTGTGTTTTGCTGTTTTATTTATTTGTGCTTGGCTTGTTCTGTGATCATCTAAATCAGAGTCAAAACTGGCAGAAATTTTTGGTTGGTTGGTTGGTTGGCTTTGATTTTTTTTTGTTTGTTTGTTTGTTTTGTTTTTTGGGTTTTTTGTTTGTTTTTTACATAGCTTCAAGTCAATACTGTCACTTTTGAAATAGAGCTGTGAAGCTTAATGTTCCCTGAAGAATTTGTCACAAAGGACAAAGACTTCCACCCTGTTCAAGATAATATCAGTGCTAAGAAAAGCTAACAGAGAAGGTCACACACCTGACTCATGTATTTTTTAAAGTAAAAAAGTAACTGAGGTATGTAAAGTCTCTTCTCACAGCATCAGCATGCAGGAAATGTAACTTTCTATAATCTCTACTAATGTAACTAAACCTTCATTCCAGGACCCCACTTCATGCAGTGGTGAAAGCTTAATGTCAGTCAGTTCAGGACCTTCCTCTTGTCATAATGTTTATCTTTGATTCCTAGGATGAGCTGGATGTTTAAATAGTGCCCAGGCATGGAGGTTGTGACCCAGAAGTTATCAAAACCATTCTGATATCCACAGAGATGACTCTGTTCTTAGTTCGCTTTGACTCTTGAGTTCACATAAATCACTTTAAAGTTGTCCCCAGTACCCAGCTACAAAGCTCTTCAAAGACAACATTACCCTGAACTAATTTTTTTCTGCTATGAAACACGAGACAACTCTGCGAGTGGAAGTGAGGATTTCAGAAGTGCTGATGTCAAAGATTGGGGAGAGAGATGGAGAAAAATGTCACTTGATGTGTGGATATGAAAGAACTGAGAGCTTGGAGTATTTGGTGATCTATTTAGATGGATCTCATACTCATCCTAAGCTGTAGAAGACCTAGATATAAAGAGGAAAGCAAGGAGAAAGAGCTGAGCCCTTCTAAGATAATGCAGACACAGAGACCAGCAGACAGCAGCAGGATGAAGAACAATGATAGAAGAGCGGAATGCCCCAAGTTTCAAGGGGAGGAGAGGGAGCCTGAGTACACTCCTCTCCAAGTACTCCATTCTCCTGCCCACTGCTACACTCAAGACGACTGCTCAGTCTGCAGTGGCGCCCTCCTTAAGCATATCCTAAATGATGCTCTCCACCATCCTCACCTTTTCTCAGGATCTGTGTTCCAGATCTAAGGAGTCTAGTGCCTCAAAGCCAAAAGGCTTCGCTGTGAACATTTCGACACCTACTGGGAGACTCCTCTCCCACACACCCTCTTCCCATCTGCATTCTCTCTTCTTGATTTTTCCTCTTAGGGCACATTTTCTACAATGCATGAGTGTAGTTTGATGCTGCACTTATTCCAAAAGGAATAAACAGAGGTTACAAAGCAGAAATGAACCTTCAAATAATTCTTTCAAAACTTGAGAGACTTTCCATTTTTCCCCTTTCAAGGCCCTGATTAAGTGAAAAATGACTACCGCTTGTTTAGAGATCACTAGGCGTTAACCGCTGGTTTCAGTATTTTCAACAACTCATCTGATTTTATTCTCAGACATACCCTACAAAGAAATACTACCCTGATGTCTATTTTCCCAAAGATGATGATTCTGAGGTTCAGAGAGGTTAACATATTTTCTTGAGGTCACTCTCCCAGGATAGGATAGAGCTGGGGTTTGAACAGCCCTGTTCTTCAGGCCAAGCCTCTCCCTGATCCCCAAGAGTCAAAGAGAATCTGTGTACATGTGCTCATGTCTACAGGGAACTGGGGTCATTTTCCAGATCTCAGAGGCTATGAATAGCAGGTCACAGTAGGTGAGTGGAGTAGCTAAAGGCTTGTTGAGAAGGTTATCAGAGAAGCTACTTGATCTTTTGAATACAAGCGGGTACAGCCATTACTCCAACATCTGCCCTAAAATAAAGAACATCAGCCTTCCATGGATTTACTAATATATTCTGCAGCCAGCTGGAAGGCAATGCCTAAAATTAAAATTACAGATGAAGTCTCCAGAAGAACGTTTTTGCTCTGCCTCTCAAATCATGCTTTCAAAGGAATTGCCCTCCTAGCATTAAGTTCATTGTTACAGTGGAAAAGAAAAAGAAATCTAGTTAGGATGGCTCTAAAACTTTTAGATCTGTCTGGCAGCAGTTTTGCTTTCTCAAGCACTTTGATTAGTTAACTTTGCTCTGTGGCAAAAGGCTCTGGCAAGAAGACCCGGTTATTAGTAAAAATCGAAGGCACAATCACAGTACAGTGTCCTACTTCCAGTTAAGTCGACCTTGAAGAAACATAAAACTATGGCTTACTTAGAAGAGAGTAGAAGAGAATTCTTCATCCTCCCAGCTCTGTCAGCTCTTCTTAATCAGAGGAATTTCATACCAAGAAAAGCGTGTGACATAATGAATGACTAAGGTGTGAAACCCTCCAAGCAATGTGCAGTGCTTCAAGGCGATGGGGCTGGAAATGGTCTCCTGCAAATAGATTTTCCTAAGACACCCCTGTCACTTTGCCTAGGGAGAGGAAGTCATTTCCCCATCACTGAATCTTTAGATTGGACCTGAAAGAAAAGTGAGAAAATCCTTGGATCTATTTTTAAGGAGAACGTGTTTTCATATTTCATCTTCAATTTAATCTTCAAATTACATAAAATTTTGATTAGTCACATTTTATAATTATAAAAAGAAAACCAAGAAAGGTGATGATCTTACTGGCTACGGATATTTTTAAATTTAAAAAGAAAACCAGCTAAATATTTTCATTTAGAATTCTTTAAAGACCATCACCAGTTCCCTCTGTGTGAACTTAGATGCGACTGATCATCTGTTGGGATCCCCCATACATGGCAGGCATCAGCCCCTCTCAGATTCTCTTTATGCTTTGTCTCCCAGGACAGTATCATTGACTCTATACTCACCTTTATCCAGCACATCTTCTCAGTTCCCTGATCCATCACATTATTCTGCAGGTGTCCTCCACTTAGCCCATGTGTGCTGCTATAAAAGCATCCCACAGTCTGGGTGATTGATGAAGAACACTTCACCACCAGAAGGCTAGAAGTCCAAGATCAATGGACATGCTCGTTTTCCCCAGGTTAGGGTTAGGAATCCAGGCTTTTTATTATTGGTTTTTTTAAAGACTTTCACCCTTAAAGCCTAGCTCAGTGCCAGATTCACAGCAGGCACACATTAGATAAATAGATGATGAGATAGCTAGAGATAGATAAATGGGTAGATAGATAGATAGATTAGATAGAATAAATTCATTATTTAACACTTACAGAAAATGTTATCACCAGTTTTCCTTCCCTATCTCTTGTCATGTGCAAGTGTCAGAATAATAGCCCCCCGAAGATGTTCATGGTTTAAACACCAGATCCTATAAATATGCTGCTATATCACAAAAGGAACTTAACACTGCAGATGAAAGTAAGGTTAATAGTGAGCTGACCTTAAAATAAAGATATTATTCCAGGTTATCTGGACCCAATATCCTCATAAACACCAGAAGTTAAATGAGGAAGAGGGAGAATTGAAACCAGAGAGACGGCATCATGAAAGAGATTCAACACACTGTTGGTAGTTTTGAAGAAAGAAGAGAGAGAAAAGGAGATCATGAGCCAAAGACTGTGGTCATCATCTGGAGCTTGGAAAGGTGAGAAAATGAGTCTTTCCTCAAAGACCTAAAAAGGAAGGCAGACTGTGAAGCCCTGGGGTTAGCCCAGTGAGACCCATTTAGAACTATTAGCCTTCAGAATGACAAGATAATAAAATCTGTGTTCTTTGAAACTATGAAGTTTGCACTAATTTGTTACAACCCACATTGGAACCTCATTCAGGCTTCTGACATATTTCCATCTTGGCTTGTGTTCTCACTATGGAGAGATGTTCAAACATCCCTAAAAATGACAACTGCCTCTTCATTTAAGATCCTTGTCAGCATTAAACTTGGAGCCCTCAGAAAGCACTGAGTCAAAGCACTCATTTTGTAGAAGAAGAAATCAAGTTGAGAGAAGGCATTTGTCCTGCTCACACATGTGTGACAATGATAATTCTAATTCTGGATTCAGTGCCTTCTGTTGCTACCACACACTGTATAAGCAGGAGTGAAGTGCAAGTCATGCAAGCCTCACCTTCAAGAGTGTGTGACTGTGATCCTTAAAACAAGCCCCAAACTTTCAGCCTGTACCATCAGAAAGAGGGCTTGGGACTCTCGTTAGCCTTGAGGATGCATGCACTCCAGTGAATGCTTTAGATTTCCTAGCAGACAGTCAAATGCCTCAGGGGACTCCCACAGGACAAACCAGGGTCCACAGAAGTCAACTGAGAAGGGATTGATTCAGCAAGAAGAACTAGAACTCCTAGAGTGGACTAATTAAGGAATTTATTACAGTCCAGTGCAGGGAAGCTTCAAAACGCAAGCCAGGTATAAACACCATAGCTCCATGATGCAGGATTTTCCCTTTTTATGAATGAGACTTGTTATGGAGATTTTTACTTCCTAGCCCCATCAGTGTCTCTGCTATGCTCCTGGGAAAGAGGGTGGTCTTAGACCCCGAAGCACCTCACTGCCTAGATCTTGCAAGCTGTCCTGGTGCACTAACCAGAGGAATCTTTGGGATTGCTTGTTGGGTGGGGCGGGGCAACCAATGGCATGGCTGCTAATGGTGGGGAACAGGGTACCCATAGGTGTCTGGTTGGCAGAGACATGAGCTGTGGCAGGACTGCTATTGGTCCTCTGGGCCCTCCATCTCTCTCAATAATGAAACACCATGCTCCAGCTATGGGAGAACATATTCCTCTAACACGAAAAAGACCACTTTTCTGGGTCTTCATTGTCACTAGATATGACCGAGTGACTATGATCTGGCCAGAGGATTATGGAAAACAAATCACATGCAGGACTTTCAGCCCCACCCCTCATGGCATGTGGAGGTGATGGGAGGAGCTACAGCAGCCATCTTGGCATTGAAGTGGATGCCACACAGAGAGAATGGCAGAGACACAGGCAAAAGGAATGTGGGTTCCTGCTTCATCCTAATAGCATCAGACCACCATATGCCAGAGAAATAAACTTGACTTATTTTAGCCATGACAATCTGTAGTTTCCATTTTAGATGTTAGGAGACCCACAGATACATCTGCTGACTGTATCTGCAGGTTTGTGGTGTTAACTCAGATTTGAGCAAAATAACAAACTATAATATGCTTTAATAATATATCATCTAACTTAGCTTCATGAACTCTATTTGGAGTCATGATTCCTTCCAAAAATATTATAAAGAGCGAAATACAAATCATTACTTTCATATTCAAGAAACTGGGAAGACCAAACATCTAAATAATGGTGGACCCAGCATAAGATTTTTTCAAATTTTATGTTCCTGATCACAACTTCACTGCTTCCTTTCTTCTAAAAGTAGCTTCATTCTGAAATAGTCAACAGGACATTTCCTAGCTCAGTCCTTACCATGAAAATCATGTTGCGTACTACCAAGACTAAGATCAAATGTAGCCATGGAATACAATGACCTTAATTGAAATTATATTTATACTGTGTGGGAAATTTTAAGATTACCAACAATTTAAGTGTCCACAAATAGTGAACTGGTTACACAAACCAGAATATACTGCTACCTCTACTCACCATTCAGCAGATAAAAAAGAATAAGTAAGCTGTATGTACAACCATGAAATTGTTATAGGCAACTGAGTTAATTTAATAAAAAATTTTTTTTTGATGTCAGGTATCAAACTCACAACCTCGCACTTGCCAAGCAGGTGCAGTATCTGAGCTACAATCCTGACCCCTTAATTAGAAATATTATAGGCAGTCAGACAGGGATAGGCCCTTGAAGGAGCCAGTGCAAAAGACCAGATATTTGCAACATTGGAGGAGACAGACACCTCCCGCTGTGAGCCAGATCTCAAGACAAAAGACAAAACATATGCACCCACACGCTAAGGATACACCTCAGGGATTGATATTCTAAATAGGCATCACTTTGATACCTTGATCACCTGGAGGAAGCCAGAAGTCACTAATCCAACCCCCTACAGGCAAAGACCCTGTTCCTACTTGCTACGTGACTCACTTCCCTATTGGATCCTGATTTAATCATTCTTACCTGAGCAATTATACTCATAATCTTATTGGTTGACCATAATTCTGTTCCAACTCATACCCACCTTGCTTTCATATTTTTCTCCACCTTGGACATGCCTCACCTTGTGGTTTTGCTCTATAAAAATTCCTAGAAAAGGCAGGGTCTTTGGCAACCCACTTGGGACCCCTTCTGTCTCTCTTAGACAGAAGCTTTTTTCTCACAATAAATATATTCTGCTCTTAACTTCCATTGTTCCTAAAATTCATTCTTTGATTTTTAGAGAACAAACTTGGCACTGGAGATCCAGTACACAGGGAGTTTCTTTTCCCTTTACCTCTATCAGGGTGACCACCAAACTAAATAGTTTTTTAAAAAGCAAGAATTATACAAATATAACTCTTGAGAAAAGGACATAAAATTTTTACAATGAATACAATATACAATTATACAAACTAACCCAGTATACTGATTGCCTTTGCATTGGGTAAGTGGATGGGGAGGCTTAGAAACAGTTGGGAGAAATTTTATTCTAGATCCTGTATTATCTTTTGAAATTCCAACCTTGTGAACATATTATCTTAAAAATAAGTCACATTTAAATTATAAAGACATTGTGCAGTCTTTATGGGACAGAATTGAATGTACTTCACAGTTGTTTCACACTTAGTTTGAAATACCGAGGGAGTAGGAGGCAAGTATTTTTGCCCCTGCTCTGTAGATCAAGAAAGGTTAAGTACCTGGTTCTGCTTCAAAATACAGTGAGTGAGCTCTCAGGTCCTGGATCCAAACCAAGATCTGCCACTTACCAAACAAGCTCTCCATTAAATCTCACTTTCCCCACCTGTATGATGAGTGATCATAACAGCATCAACTTCACACACATAAGATCATTTGTGGCTGAATTAAATAAGCAGTACAGAGTTCCCAACAGGTACCAATAACTTCGTACGTAGCCGATGATTTTCTTTATCACCCCTACTATGTTTTAACATGGTCTGAACAGACTGGAAATAATAGTGAGTTGATAACCTCACTGGTGCCAACAAATAAAATGAGAACACAAACCACCTGCATTATGTGTTCCACAAAACTACTTCATTTTTCTATATTCGGTCCTCATTTTTCTGTACTCTGTTGCAGTCGCGTCAGGCCCCATACCTCCATGACGGCCAGCTGAGGGGGTGGAAGTGGCACTTGAAAAGCAAGGCATGACATAAACTCTGTCCCCAGGTATCTGTTCTCACTTCTCCAGCTTGAGAGGTGCCTTTGAACGATGGAGGCGACACCATAAATGGAGAAGTGGGACCTGAGTCTCTCTGCCCTCTGGCACTGGATTATGATACAAGCAAGCAGTAAATGATTATGCTAAACATTTGGACTGGGGCAATTAGGCTGGAGCATTTCGCTTGCTTGTTTTGTGTTGTTACTACAGCAAAGCACAGAGAGACAGTGTCTCACACAGTCTTTGTAAGTGAGCATTGCTTGTTAAGGGCAGTGTACTCCAGGGTTTTAAAATGTTCCTATCACTCTTGCATGTCTGTCTGTCTGTCTGTCTCTCTCTCTCTCTTTCTGTCTTTCACACACAAACACTCATATTCATCTCCTCTTTTCTTCAGTACTCTCTCCCATCCTTTTTGTTTCTTTCTTTAAAAGCCAGAATGTAAAGTTGGGTGTCTTCTGAGGCATTGAGATTATGGGACAATCTGTCCCTCTGAATTTCTGGGACCTTTGCTACAGTATGTAATGGCTGCTCC
>RJWT010010714.1:6927-24032 GCA_004365215.1 Cuniculus paca | reverse complement strand
TGCTCTATCACTCTCCAGCCCCAATCCAGAGGCAAATACCATTGGTTCCACCCTTTAAACGTATTTAGAGCCTAATTTGCCAATTGCCTGACTGGTAATTTACCTAATTACCACCTTCACCAGCACACCTTATTCCCACGGCACTCACCACCCACTGCTCGCTCTTCTGTGCACTTCATCAACATTAACTCTTTTCAGCATCACAAACTCCTATGAACTATGCACACCTTTTATAATAATTCACTTCTTATTTTTGGATAGCTGTAAATTCATGTAGTTCTAGATACTCGTGGATGTTCGTTTGGGTAATGGTGGATAGTTTGGAAAGTTGTTAGAAAGCACAAATACCCTTTTCTGGCCTTTCCCAAGGTAGCATCCTGAAAATATAAGCTGCATCCTCACACCTAGGATACTGACACAGGACATTTCTATCACTAGGGACCCTCCTACTGCCCGAGGACAACCACGCCATGTCCTGCAATCCCTACCCTGTCCCTGATCCAGCAACCACAGACCTGTTCTCTCTTCCTGTCATTTTGTAGTTCAGGAATGCTGTATAAATGGAACCACAAGGTGGGCAACTGTCTGGGGTTGACTCTGTTCCCACATCATAACTCTCTGGAGACTCATCCAAGATGTTGTCTCAGTGTTTATTGCATCTTATTGCTGAGCTGTGCTCCACAGTGTGGAAGGACTGTGGTATGGACCAACCCCAGTACAGATGGGCTGCAGTACAGAGGGACCATGGATTTTTCATAATCACCCAGTAAAGAACTTTCCAGTGTGTAGCTGTCATGACTAAAGCTCCTATAAATATTCACAGACATGTTTTTGTGTGAACAAAAATTTCTGTTCCTCTGAATACATAGCTAAAAGTGAGAGTCCTGCTTTGTTCTATATTTATGGGTCTTGTTTTTAAGATGCAGAAAAATTATTTTCCAGATTGCCATACCATTTTGTATTGCCATGGTCAGTGTAGGAATGACCCAGGATCTCTGCATTCTCACCAGCATTTGGTGGTGTTACTATGTTTCAATTATGCCATTCTAACATGTGCCATAGTATCTCATTACACGTCTGTTTTGTTTTGTATTGTATTGTTTGGTTTTTGCAGCAATGAAGGTGGAACCCAGAACCTCACATATACTAGGCAAGTACTCTACTGCTGTGTTACATCCTCAGCCCTTTTTATTTTTTATTTTGACACAGGGTCTCATACGTTGGCAGGAAATTTTGATCCTCCTGCTTCAGCATCCTTGGTAGCTGGGATTCCAGACATGAAGCACCATGCACAGATCTTTGGGGTTTTGAGTGGTTTTAATGTGCATTTCCTAGTGCCTACGGATGCTGAGCAGACCTTCATGTTCTTATTTGTCATCTGTGTGTCCTCTCCTTGGTAAGGTTTCTTCAGGCCTTATGTCCATATTCTAATTGGATTGAATTGCTTTTTCTTTCTTTTTTGCTATTGAGTTTTGAGAGTTCTTTATATATCTTCCATGCAAGTCCTGTCAGATAATATTTTGGTCATGGTGCATAATTCTTTTAAAAATATTGCTGAATTCTGTTAGTAGAATTTTTTCCCTCTGCCAGTGGCTGGCAACTTGGGACACAGGATAAGAAACAGAGCCTAGGTATCTCATGATGGGTATAAAGCATGAATTGTCTGAGCCACTGGAATCTGTATAATTTGCTTCTGCAGTGGAGCCTGAGCAATCCTGACTGACACATCGAGTGGGTGACAGGCTGGTGAGCAAAAATGCAGGTCAGAAACTTCCACGTGGAGAGACAAGAGTCTGCCTGTGAGAGCCAAGGTCTTTCCTTCCTTTTCTTCCCTCCCTTCTTTCCTCCCTCCCTTCCTCTTCTTTCCTTCTCTTCCTCTCCCTCCCTTCCTTTCATCCTTCTTCCCTTCCTTCGTTTCTTTTCTTTCTCCATCCCTTCCTTTCTTCTTTCCTTCTTTCCTGCTTTTCTTCCATACCTTCCTCCTTCTCTTCCCTCTTTTTCCTTCTCTTTCTCTCCTTCCCTCCCTTCCTTTCTTCCTTCTTTCCTGTCTTTTTTCCCTTCCTTTGTTTCTTCTTTCTTTCCTTCCTACCTAGGACAGCACCTGACATTTTAAGAAGCTGAAAACAACAAATTATTAACAGAGATGCAGAACCACTGATATCCTGGGATATTGCTTTCGAGGGTGGAAGTTGAACATAAGACAACCATTTTGAAACTCAGTTTCTTGTAAAGGTAAGATACACATTCACAGTGGGGCTGGGTATGTGGCTCGGTGGTGGAGCTCTTGCCTTGCATACACAAAGCCCTGGGTTCGGTCTCCAGCACTACATACACACACACACACAAAGATACTCATTCCCCAAAGTCTAGCAAGTCCAGTCCTAGATATTTAACCAAGAGAAATAATGACACATATTCACAAAAGAGCTTGTATAAGAATGTTCACAGAGCAATCATTCATAAGAATGTTCAGCAAGTGATATTTCAGTTTATGTATCTGATTTACTTTACTTATTATAGTCTCAAATTTCATCCATTTACCTACAGTGCCTCAGATTTATCTTTCCGTGTGGCAGAATAGTATTCCATTGTGTATACACCACACTTTTTTAATCCATTCATCTGTTGATGGGCATATAGGTTATTTCAAAGATTTCTGAGAATAAACTAAGGATCTATGAACAAGAGACTAGAAGACACACTGGGTTGAGTGATCACAAACACAGAATAATGTACTGGGTGACAGAAGCCAGTGCACGCTTTGTGATTTCCTTTATAACCTAGTCAGCAACAGCTACTGCCAGGCAGAAGAGCAGCTGCCACGAGGATGGGCTTTCTGCATGGTGGCACAAAGGGTGTGGAGTTCCACCCGAGCACACGCTAAGCTGAACACAATCACCTGGACACTCAAGACCCGTGTGATTCACTGGATGCAAATTTTACCTCAAAGTCATTAGAAAGAATGACTGATCACCTTTTGTAGCCTTCAAAGAGAACACACATAAGTTATCTCAGGTGACTTGTGGGAATTTTACAAGGACTCACTGAGGAAAGCTAAAAAGCTCAGGAAGACTGTGGAGCCCAGGCCATCTAGGACAAGGCAGGTCTCATCTGTGGCTGGGGCAGCAGGAAACCGGAAGAATGCACTCCAACACTTTGTTTCACCACTTTAGCAAAACATCTATACTGGTAATTTGAGGTGGTGTAGCTATAGAAGTAGCTGAAACTTTCAGCTATGCTTCTGTGCACAAAAATGATCACAATGGGTTTTTAAGCAGAGGCTATAAACACCAGTACCCAGGGAATGCAGGACATGGGTCAATGAGAAAAATGCGAATGCTGGGATGAGGTCCTCCAGTCAGCAGGGCCATTGCCCCTGGGTTGCAGGGGCTGCTGGGATACCTGGGGGGGAGGGATTGATCCTCTCCTAACACAGGGGACAGTTTTGGGGAAGAGACCAAGCTCAGAAACCAACAAGAGGGAAGCTTGGCTTCAGTTAATAGCTCATGGGACCAAGAAGAGATTATAAATAACAGTTCTCTGCATGAAATAAGGTAAACAAGAGAGGAAGTGATTACGTGTTTAGTGTAAACACCTAGCCAGATATAAAGGCTCCTGGAGGAGTAGCCCCCACATTCCAACACCATTCTCTCCACCTGCTCCTCTCACTGCTCCACCTCTATCACCAGAACCATGAGCTGCTGTGGCTGTTCCGGAGGCTGTGGCTCCAGCTGTGGGGGCTGTGGCTGTGGCTCCGGCTGTGGGGGCTGTGGCGGTGGCTCCAGCTGCTGCTGTGTGCCCGTGTGCTGCTGCAAGCCCGTGTGCTGCTGTGTGCCAGCCTGCTCCTGCTCCAGCTGTAGCAAAGGGGGCTGTGGCTCCTGTGGAGGTTGCAAGGGTGGCTGTGGCTCTTGTGGGGGGTGCAAGGGGGGCTGTGGCTCCTGTGGTGGCTGCAAAGGGGGCTGTGGTTCCTGTGGAGGGTGTAAGGGTGGCTGTGGCTCTTGTGGGGGCTCCAAGGGAGGCTGTGGCTCCTGTGGAGGCTGCAAGTCCTGCTGTTGCCAGTCTAGTTGTGGCCAATCCAGCTGCTGCAAGCCCTGCTGTTGCCAGTCTGGCTGCTGCCAATCCAGCTGTTGCAAGCCCTGCTGTTCCCAGTCCAGCTGCTGCCAATCCAGCTGCTGCAAGCCCTGCTGCTGCTGCCAGTCCGGTTGCTGTGTCCCCATCTGCTGCCAGTGCAAGATCTGAGGCTTTGGATACAGATCTCATTTGGGTCCTGCAAATCTAGCTCTCTAGAAATGACTGGAGCTATGTCCTGAACTCCTGAAAAAACATTCTGGATCTGTCCTATCTGAACTACAGCAGCCTCCCTCCAGCAGCGAGGTCACGGGGCTTCCCACATCCTGTGTCCTGCCCACATTTCCTCCCGAATCCTCCTCTTTCTTTCCTGATTTCACCACTCCAACCTTCTCAGGGCCGGAGTTGCTATGTCACAGGCTGGGAGATTCCCGAACCTGGGTGCCTCTGGCAGGGCTACTTTTCCCTCCTCCACCTGGCTCCTGCTTCCCTCATCTTTACGTCATTCTGAGCTACCTACCTCAGGTTGCTTTTGGAGTATATCTGGAGGACACAACAGCCTTGGAGACCCCAGATCCGACTCCTGAGAACCCTCACTTCTTTCTTGAATACAACCAACTTCCTTTGCCTGATTGTTCCTATTCACCCTTTGTTAAATGCTCAGTCTGAATCTATTGAATAAACACTCCCTAACTCCCAAGAATTCACATCGTGGTTGTTTGTTTTTATCCTCTGTATTATTAGAAAAATGTTCAATATTGCATAGCGATACCCCATGTCTTGTTCCCCATTGTCTCTTAGCTGGGACTCCATCACAAGCTAACAAACCTCATGGTTTAAACGAACTGATCGTTTTACAGTTTGAGAGGCCAGACGTTCAAGACCAGGCTGTCTCTCCTTGGCTTATACATACCGTCTTCTCCCTGTGTTCTCACCTGATACAGTGGATTAAAAACTGGTGGTCAACTTAACACCAGCTGAACTGAATCAGCATGGTGCTGAGTGGGGTGGGGGACACCTGAGAATTGTTGCCAACATAAAAGGAGTCCTGGAGCGGAAGAGAAGTGTTGTTTGGTGCTGTTGGTTTTCCTGTTGTCATGGGTTCTCCTGGAGGAGCTTGTCAAGCCTCTTTCCTGATAGGAACTTGGCTGTTCTCATCATCAGAGGAGCTTGGGACCTTGCTGTTGCTGAGAGGGGCTGTAATTCATGTTGGGGGCACTCTGGTCCTTGTGTTGAGCATCACTTCCTGGCTCTGAAGGGGAACATGGTGTGCTGCTCAATCTCCAGGAGAAGCTTGTCACTGTGGCTTCCTGATATGAATTCGGCTGTTCTCATCAGCAGAGCTCAGGACCCCACTGTTGCTGAGGATGGCTGTGGTACTTTTCAGGGGAGCCCCAGTCCTTTGAGCATTGCTTCCTGGCTCCATTGCAGATCTACTGGCAGAGATCTTTCATCCCGCTGGCACAGACTTTCTGGCTTCCTTCACTGACCTTTGGGCTTTCCCAGTGTAGATCCATGAAATAGACTTGCATGAATCATTGTCATGGGCTGTAGGCCCCCAGGTGGACTCATGGGAGGCATAGTCATGAACCCTAGGTTTTCAGCTGAACTCATGCAGGTTATTGCCATGGAATCCAGGCCCTCAGCTGGATTTTCTAGATCTTTAGTGTGTGGGCAGATATCCTGCACTTTCTTTGTATTTGACTCCTTAGATGACAATTATAAATAATACTATAAATTATGTGACCTGTTTTGTCTTGTTCTCCTTACAAATCCCTGACTACAACACCAGGTCATCCCTCTGTGTCTGTGCTTTAATTTCTTCATACAAGGACAGCAGCCTGTGGGATTAAGGTCCCCTTCTCCAGTGTGTCCACATCTTATCTCTGAAGACCCTGTCTACATATGAAACTACTGTCTGATATGTCTTGTGGCAGGGCTGTAGCTCATCCCAGGGCACAGGGAATCACATCTTGTCTCCAAGATACAGGGCTTGGGGGTATCATGGGGTTCACTTCCCCCTCAGTGACCAAGTCCTAGTTTCCCACAAAGATGTTCTTAAAAAGTAATTTTTTTGTGTGAATTCCCTGAACTAGTGAAAAAGTAATGAAATCTTAGAATCAACAGCCAAGGTAGGGCTGAACACAGAGGAAAGGAGACAGAGGTGCCTTTCTCAGTGGATCCGAAGTAGACCTTCCTCATTACTGAGATTCAGGCAACCCTGAAACCAGCCTCGGGCCATGTTGTGAAATGAATCAGTGTGAGCTGGCCTCCCAAGTGTTTGCAGCTGAATCTACCTCACCCCAAGTGGCCTGAGAAATTTAAATGTGAGGTGGCCAGGCTGCCATATCCCAGATGAATACACAGAGAAACCAAATCCCCTGGAAAAAAACCTGCCCTTTAACGGGAATCAGGTTCCCGGAGACAAAATTCCAAGAATATAGGTTCGCATTCACAAATCGCAAAATGAATACACACAGAAAGTCATTGCAAGAGAGCCAACCAAAACCACAAAGAGAAGAATCAGTTCAAGCTGGGCGTGGTGGCTCATGCCTGTAATCCCACCACTCAGGAGGCCGAGACAGGCGGATCGTTGTGAGTTCTAGACCAGCCTGGGCTACAAAGTGAGCTCAAGGCCAGCCTGAACTGCATAGCGAGACTGTGTCTCAAAAACACCAGGGCTGGGGATCTAGCTCAGCGGTCTAAGCACCTGCCCAGCAAGTGCAAGGTCGTGAGTTCAATCCCCGGTGCCGCAAAAAAAAAAAAAAAAAAAAAGAATCAGTTCAAAAACAAAACAAAACAAAAAAAACAAGGCTCCAGTTATCGAAATTATCAGGTATAGAATACAAAAACATTAACCAAAGCAATTAGACAAGACAAGGAAATAAAAGGAATAAATTATAGGAAAGGAAGAAGTTAAATTATTGTTATTTGCAAATGACATGATACTCTACATATAAGACCCCCAAAACCACCAAAATACTTCTAGATTTAATGATCAAATTCAGCAGTGTAGCTGGCTACAAAGTCAACACTTGAAAATCAATAGCCTTCCTATACACGAATAACAAACTCACTGAGAAATTAGGGAAACAACACCTTTCACAGTAGCGCACCCACCCCAAAATGAAATACCTAGGAATCAATCTAATGAAGGAAGTAAAAGACTTCTACATGGAAAACTACAGTACTCTGAAAAAGGAGATTGAAGAGGATATCAGAAAATAGAAATATATCCCTTGCTCTTGAGTAGGATGAAACAATAGTGAAAACTGTCACTCTACCAAAATTGTTAACACAATTGTTAATGCAGTCCTGATCAAAATCCTAACAGCATATCTCACAATTAGAGAAAACGACCCTAAAATCCTTTTGGAACCAGAAGAGACCTAGAATAGCAAAGGCAATTTGGGGCAACAAAGGCAAGGCAGGGGGCATCACAATCCCTGACTTGAAATTACAGTAAAAAGCTACTGTGATTAAAAACTGCATAGTACTGGCACAAAAACAGTCCCAAGGATTAATGGAACAGATTAGAAGATGCAGAAACAACTCCAGACATACTTACCACCTTATTTTTGACAAAGGAACCAAGCACCTTTACTGGAAGAAACATAGCCTCTTTTAAAAAATGGTGCTGGAAAAACTAGCTTTCTACATGCTGAGGATTAAAATTAGATCCATATCTTTCCCCATGCACTAAACTAAAATCCAAATGGATCAAAAATCTAAATATTAAAACAGAAACATTAAATCTGCTGGAAGGTAGACTAGGTAGAGCTCTTGAAGACATTGGTATAGGCAAAGAATATATGAAAAAAACTAATTGCACAGGAATTGTCATAAAGAATCAACAACTGGGATCTCATCTTATTAAAAAGCTTTTGCACAGCAAGAGAAACCACCAAAAGAGTGAAGAGACAGCCCACAGTGTGAGAAAAAAATTTTTCCAGCTGTTGCTCAGAGAAAGGACTATTATCTAAAAAATATAAAGAACTCAAAAACATCAGATCCCCAAATTTAAAGATCCAATACAGTATGCACTTTTGAAATAGAAGATCAATTGATAATGTGAGTAAGAAGTAGTAAAATATAAACATAAGCAAGCATCTTTGAATAAGAAATACAGGTTTTCTATAAATGAAAAATATTAGGCATGTTTAGCGCAGGCTGGGAAAAGCAGCAGCCGTCCCTGCACCAACACACCCAATGGCCACAATCAGATACCTGTAGCCTGCACTGGCCAGGAGAACCAAACAGTCACGCTTTGGAGAAATTGTAGTCAACACAGGAAGTGCCTGGGACCCACTAACTACTTGTCCAGAAGAACCTAGGACTATGTCAAGACGAAGAAGCAAAAGGCAATCTTTGGCCTCCAACCCAAGCAGAGCAAGTCCGGGAAATATAAATGTGGAAGAGATTGGGAGTCACACATCTGAAGTTTCTGAAGTGATGGCAACTGATGTAAAGAAACAACTTCATGAGGCTATAAAAGAAATTAGAACAGAAATACTACCTCAGGTAAAAGAAGAAATGAAAAATATAATAAAAGAATTGCTAAGCACCTCTAAAGAAGACATAGATAAAAAAAAAAGAGAGAGGAGCATAGGAAAATGAGGGAAATCTTGAATGAACAATATAAAAAAGATTTAGAATACATGAAACAGATTCAAAGAGATATCCAAAAATTAAAAATTCCATTGAAACCTGGAAAAACCATTTGAAAGAAACTGAAGATAGACTTTCAGACCTTGAAGACAGGTTTGCAGATTGTGATAGTGAAAGGAAAGATCTCTTAAAAATAACAAGGAAACAAGAAATAACAATTCAACAACTGCAAGATGATGCGAAGCAAAATAATTTAAGATTAATAGGTGTCAGTGAAAAAAGCAGGGGTCAATACAAATGACATTAAAATTCTATTTACAGAAGTAATAATAGAAAACTTCCCAAACATGGGAAAGGGCCGTGATAGTCAGGTAAGTGAAGCGTATAGAACTCCAGCTAGCCATAACCAAAATAAATCTACACCCAGACATATAATAATCAAGATTTCAGAAATTCAACACAAGAACAGAATATTAAAAGCTGTTAGAGAAAAGAAACAGAACACCTATAATGGAAAACCTATTGGAATCACAATAGACTTCTCAACACAAACCATCAAGTCAAGAAGAGGCTGGAGTGAAGTATTTCAAGTCCTGAAAGAAAACAACTCCCAACCCAGATTGATGTACCCTACAGAACTGTCATTCAAAATTAATGGAGAAACAAGATACTTCTATGACAAAGAACAACTGAAGGAATTCATGACCACCAAACCAATCCTACAAAGAATATTGACGGACATTCTAGAAAAAGATAAAAAAGACCACGGTTCCAGGAACAGTAGTAGAGGGGGATCACTGAGCGGAGCAATCAATTGAATGAAGGGGGAAAGTAGGCAACCAATGGCAGGAAAATAGCATGGCAGAGACGAACCAGTGCATTAATAACCATTAATAACCATTAATGAAGATGGCCTCAATTCACCAATAAAAAGAAACACAGGCACAGTGGATCAGGAGACAGGATCCATCAATATGCTTTATACAAGAAACACATTTAAATCAAAAGGGGGTTCAAAGACTGAAAGTCAAAGGAGAGAGAACAATGCTTTATGTGACAGGGAACCAGAAAGAAGTAGGGGTAGCTTGCCCATCAGCTGCAGAGTGGATAAGAAAGGCATGGTATTTTTATACAATGGAAAACTACTCAGCTATAAAGATAACCTTGAGACTCTTGTAGGTAAATGGATACAACTTGAGATCATGTTCATGGATGAAATAGTTCAGAGTCACATGGGTGAACATCCTGTTGTCTCCCTAGTATAAAAGACTAAAGGAGTTAGTGGGATCCAAAGTGCACAATAAATATTGTGAAAGCGAAAGGGGAGGAAACATCTAAAAAGGGAAGGTAGTGGCCATTGTTAATCTATTATTGTGTTTTGAAACCCTGTATTGTTTTAATTGTTCTGTTTAGTCTGGTTTTATTCTGCTTTATTATGTTTAATTTTATTATATTTGATGGCATAGACAGCTATTTCAAAGATAGCAAAATATATTATGGTAGCCATTATTGATTTCCTGTTATCTTGTTTTGAAGCCCTGTATTGCTTTCATTGCTTTGTTTTGATTGACTTTATTCTATTTTGTTTTGTTTGATTGTATTGTATCTGTGTGTCTGATGTTATGGGCAGCTATTTTTTTTTTTTTTTTTTTTTTGGCACTGGGGATCACACCCATGACTTTGCACTTGCCAGACAGGCACTTAAGCCACTGAACTAAATCCCCAGCCCTTGTCTTTTTGAGACAGGGTCGTTCTATACTGTTCAGGCTGGCCTTGAGCTCACTTTGTAGCACAGGCTGGTCTCGCACTCGAAAAGATCCTCCTCAGCCTCCCGAGTGCTGGGATTACAGGCATGTGCCACCAGGCCCGACTGAGCAGCTACTTTGAAGATAACAAGAGACACAATGGTAGCCACTGACGTTTTCCTATTGTCTTGTTTTGAGGTCCTGTACTGCTTTCATTGGTTTATTCTGTTTCATTTGTTTGTTCATTGGTTTGTTCTGATTGGTTTTATTCTGTTCCGTTTTCTTTGGTTTTGTTATGTTTGATGGTACGGGCAGTTATTTTGAAAATAGCAAGAGACATTATGGTAGCCATTGTAGACTTCCTTTTATCTTGTTTTGAAGTCCTGTACCATGTTCATTGTTTTGTTTTGATTGATTCTATTCTGTTTTATTTCATTTGATTCTCTTCAAAATAAAAATAAAAATAGATACTAATAAATTACCTATAATTCAATATTCAAACACAGAAAAATGGGATGTGTGCAGTAGATATAAAATGTCACAGATAATAGAATAATAGATTATAGTGTTAAGTGAAATAAATCAGACACATAAGCTTAAATATTGCATTATTTTCTTATATGAAAAACTCAATATATAAACAAAGAGCAAGATAAAAAATAGACAGTAGGAAGTAGGGAGATAGATCTTTCTCAAATGGGAAGGGACTCAAGAGATGGAAGGAGGGGAGAAGGATGAGAGGGGATGAAAGAAGAAATTAAGATGCATTATATATATGTACAATTCCACATAGGTAAACATTATGTACTACAATATTTACTAATAAAAAATAAGAAGACTTTGTGCATTGTTCTTACATGCAGGTTAATGCAATAAAAATTTACCATTGCAGAAAGAAAAAAAACTTGAAAATAAAATAGCAAGGGGCAACATGGTAATCATTGTCGTTTATTTTTCTTTTGTTTTGAAGTCTTGTATCACATTCTTTGCTTTGTTTTGATTGAACATTGTTTTATTTTGTGTTTGTTTTATTCTCTTCAAAATAAAAAAAAACTTGAAAATAAAGTTTACCCACATCATAAAAGAAAGGAAAAGGAAGGAATAAAGGAAGGAAGGAAGAAAATCTAATACACAGGAACTATATTTCCAGGGCTAATGTGGGAGAATTTTCTAGAATTTATGAAATGCTAATTCTTTGATGAGTCCTGAATAAGATAAGTGCAAAAAAGTCACCTTAGGCTTAGCATGATGACCCAAAGAAAACCATCTACTCAGTGAATATTGGCCAGGCATTGAGGATTTGGCAGTGAATAAAATCAGCAAAATTCTCACCCTCATGGAGCTAACATTCTGTGGGGGAGATGGACAATAAGCAAAATGAACAATCAAATCACACAGTTGATCAAAGGAAAAAAATAAAATAGGGGAATGGGAAGGAAAGGGGCCAAAGAGAGGTTTGTCTTGAGTAGTGGGTGAGTGGGCATCACCAAAAGTGTGTGCTTGAACAGACTTGGAGGAGTTGCAGCTGTGCATCATATGCACCTTGGGGCCACCTCTGCCAGCCAGTGCAAAGATCCTGTGGTGGGCATGCTGGTAGTGCATAAGAATTCAGCAAATTCTTCCTATAATGGAAAATTTTAGCACCTCTCTCCCAGTTATTGTTGGATCCAATAGACAACAAGCTCAACAAAATTTCAAAAAGTCTGAACCACACAAAAAGTAAGTCAGATACACTGGGTATGGATAGGTTCTGGAACTTAGTAGTTGAGGAACAGACATTTCCAAGCCTGTGTGGGATATTTGTGTTATTGTCCACTTACAAAACTAATATCAGTGAATTTAAAAGGAAAATATTCAGGTTATATCTTCCAGCTGCTCCATAATCTTTTTTTTTTACATTGCATATTGTTATCTTTAAAGTAGTTATTTAGAGTACAAAAAGATATGGGCATTACAATTTCTCTAATTGATATTAATACAAATCTTCCTTTTCAATGAGCTAAGAGACACTAAGAGTATAACTGACTTGCATTTTTTCCCCTTTTCCCTTTCATCTTGCCCCTTTTCCCATCCTAGATCCTCTTTCCTTTTGAACAATTTCTTCCCGTTTCATAGTGTCTAATTGAAAAGGTTTCCATATGTGAGCATTTAACAACACATTACTCAATAATGCATAGATTTTTTAAAAAACAGCAACCAGATGACGTTTAGAAAAGACTTTGCATCAAAGCCAGAGAAACACAATGTATGATCTGTGATCAGAAAATGCAGTGAATGTTTAAATCTTAAAATATTTGTTAAAATAAAAGACCCATTGCCATCAGTCACTCTCAAAACAGACAGCACTCACTTTGAGCACACTTATTGCACCATTCTTGCCACTTTGTGAAGCAGTTCTGGAAGTCTTGTTCCATGAGTGTCTTTAGTTGCACTGTTATGGCTGCCTTGATGCCCTGGATTGCTTCAAAACATTTACTTTTCAGAGTCATTTTGACTTTGAGAAAGAACTACATGTCGTATGGTGTCAGACTCACTGAATAAGATGGATAAGGACACATGATAATGTTTTTACCACCCACCTTTTCATTGGATGGCATTTAGCATCAGGATTCACCATATTTTTTATCATACTTTATAAAGACCCTCATGAAAGAGGACTTTCAAAACTGCTCAGAAAGTAGCAAGAGTGATTAAATAAATGTATTTAAAGTAAGGGGGAGAATTTTGAGGATGATTAATGGCAATGTATCTTTTACTGTAGTAATTTCATTTATTTAAACATTCACAATATATTTTGATCACCCTATGCAAAATGAGAGGTAATGATGTGCCCCTGTAGTCCAACCTACTTGGGAGGCTGAGGCAGAAAGTTCACTTGAGCCCAAGAGCTGGAGGTCAGCCTGGGCAACATAAAGGGACCCATGTTTTTTTTTTTTAAGAGAACAAAACAAAACAGAGTTAAACACAACAAAGCATATCAGAACAGAACACTGCAAGCAATACAGATCTTCAAAACATAACAATAGGAAATCCCAATGGCTACCCTAGTGTCTCTTGTTCTCTTCGAAATGGTTGTTCATACATTCACACATGATAAACTCAAACAAAACAAAATAATATAAAACCAGATAAAACAAAGCAGTGAAAGCATTACAGGCCTTCAAACTAGACACTAAGAAATCAACAAAGGACCCATCTTTAAAAATAAATTACTAGAAAACAAGGGAAAAGGGGTTCTTCCTCATAAGATGTAGAAAATTATGAAAGAAAGTGACTCCCTGAGTCGGGGTGAGAACACACCTATGACAGTCCATCAGACACCAAGGACATGAGAAATTGATGAACCAAGGCCCTGAAGGTGACTGGCTCTGGGAAGGACAGACCAACGGTTGCTTCCACCCCTCAGGGAGCACCAAGACTTATACTTGTGGCCTTCTGCCCTAGGTCCTGGAGCTTAAAGGGACACACATGGATGATGGGGTCTCTGGTTGGGCTGAGGTGACCATGGAGTGAAGAGGGGCCCTCAGGAGCAGGGCCTCAGCTTCCCTGAGATGGAAGTATCTTGTCCACCCTGTCAGCTTGCCATCTGCAGGTGAGGCCTCCTCCTCTGCTACCTGAGTAGAGCCCAAGGGCTGCACCTGATGCCTGTGCATCCTCCCACCTGCTGAGTTGCACCTGCTGTCTTTAGGAATCCAGGCAACATTTTCTCTGCATGGCACTTGGAACACTGTGGCTGCCACCAGATGTGGTAAATTCTCCTACACCAGCCAACTCCCCAGTACCAGCAGGTGCCCTATGATTCAGTTCGGGCCTGACACTTCCTGAGGTTAATGCAAAATGCAACAGGCTATGAGGCCGGTCCTATGAGACAGCCCAGTGGCACCCGAGGTCTTCCATACTTCTGACTGATTGACTATAAATCATGGTTCTCACAGCGCACTTCTGGGCTCTGGTAATTCATCTGAATGGCTGCCAGAGCTCAGAGAAACACTAGCGGTACCTTGGTACCCATTATTCACTGGTTCCAGGACAATGAGTACCAAACGAGTTGTTTTGACTGGAAAAGGCAGCGAATCACAAATCAGTCAAGACTGACAAGTTCTAGCTTGTGTATTGAGTACCAAACAAACTACAAACACCAGGACAAAATTTTCACATCAAAATTTGGTGTGTCAAGCACCACATTTGAGGAATTTCAAAGCAGTCAGGTACTAAGGTATGACTTTACTTGCATCCACCCACTTACTGTAAAAGACACTGCACAGGATAATTATGACACCAGATGGAGCAATGCTAGGGATGAGGTCCAGAAGGAGCTCCTGTCCCTGTGCTCCTGGGTCATGCCACCTCTCTGGCACATGGATGTGCTCACCAATCCAGGCCCATCAAATTTTCTCTTAGGAGAGCTTTTATAGGGTTTTTATCTTCAGGCTCCCTTTCCCTTTTCCAGGAGTGAGAGAGACAGGTAGCCCTAGAAGCCCCTGCCCTGTAATCACTAGGCCTTTCCTGGATGGCTGGAGTCACTCTGAGTCACTGAGTCAGCATAATCTCAAGTGTGATAGAAAAGATATGTTAACAAAAATACTGTCACTCAACAAACTCCAAGGTCTTAGGAGCCCCCAGTTTTCTGAGTGCTTTGATTATTTAACTGGGAATACTGCAGGAAGGAGCTATGACACCACAGGGAAAGAAGGAGCTGAGCTTGTAAAACACTTCAGAGCATGTTTCAAGGTGAACAGGCTGACAGGACTCCGCTCTGAGTTGGATGAGGAATCTGGGAAGGTTTTTTTTTTTTTCCTTAAAGGGAATAAAACAGAAAAATAAAAAACAAAACAAAACAGTGATAAAACAGTAGGAAATCCACAATAGTTACTGTATTGCATACATTGTTATCCTCTAAATAGTTGCTCAGACTACCAGCTCTAGGCTTGAAAAGTCAATCAAACAATACAAGCATTAGGTTGTTTCTTTACTTCAGTTGTTATTATTTCAGCCTGTGTTCCTCAGAATCAACTGGTTGCTTGTAGGGGTGTGGTGGGTGAGTAAGGGGGTGTCTCAATCCAAGTGCCAGCTGTCTCATGAGGTGAGGGGGTGGCCTCCTTCCTGGTTCTCCCCAGCCAGCAGGGCTGCCACTGGAGCACAGGGGGCTGTGTAGCTTCCTTCCTGTTTCTCCCTGGCCAGCAGGGCCACTGCTGGCCTCTGGGAAGGTTTTGAGTCCATGCATGGCACATCTGAGGGTTGATCTACATCTGTGTGCAGAACATTCCCATACCCACCACCTCTGTACCCTTGACAGTGCCTTACTTCCTGGTTGGAGTGTCCTTCTTGTACTTTTGATGCTGTTTGTCCTCCCTCCATCCTCCAAATTCCTCCTCCCATTTCATTTTTGTCATAGAAGCACTCATCCATACAAAGATTTCAGGGCAGGAGGCAGCTCCATCCCCATCCTTGGGGCCATGCTGAATTCCCTTCTGCAATCATAGAGCCCACCAGGCATGAGGACTGCTCCAGGACAGAGAGGAGCAGGGCTCTCACCTGCCCACTGCTGAGAATCCTCATCCTACTGTCACTATGTCACTGTCACAGTAGGGAGGGTGTCACACCTGTGGGAACAGTCAGGAGTAGGCAGAGAGCGGCTGGTAGTGATGGCTTCAGGTCACCTCATAGCTGGAAGCTCAGTGGGAAGGCACCATCTTAGTGACCACTGAACACAGTCTTGCAAAGGCGGGCCTTCCTGTGAGGGGCCCCAGGACAAGTGGGGTGTTTGGAAAGGCATATAACCTAAATTATTTGAGGTGATGCTCATGCAACACTTGTGGGTCAGTATTTCCAGCTCTATTCTACAGAAGGGAAGCTATGAGCAGGGGCCAATGAGGTCTATCCAAAGACAAAGGAGCAGAAAGAGCCAGGGCCAGGAACAGAGGACGAGACTCCACAGGACACACTTGTTTACATGGACCAAATAGGAGTTATTTTTCCTTCCATTGTGAATTCCATGAGGAAATGATCTCATATTCTTACTCCAAAAAATATCAACATAACCAAAGAAAAACAAACAACACAGAAGATGGCAACACATGTCCACAGACAGTGGCATAAACAACAAGGAAGTGACTGCATGACCAGTCTCACACTTGACCCAGCCAGGGATATAAGGCTCCAGGCCCAGGTGGATCCTCACCTTCTCACTTCCCTCTCTACCTGCTCCTCTGACCTCTCCACCTCCATCACCAGAACCATGAGCTGCTGTGGCTGTTCTGGAGGCTGTGGCTCCAGCTGTGGGGGCTGTGGCTGTGGCTCAGGCTGTGGGGGCTGTGGCGGTGGCTCCAGCTGCTGCTGTGTGCCCGTGTGCTGCTGCAAGCCCGTGTGCTGCTGTGTGCCAGCCTGTTCCTGCTCCAGCTGTGGCAAAGGGAGCTGTGGCTCCTGTGGAGGCTGCAAGGGTGGCTGTGGCTCCTGTGGGGGGTCCAAGGGTGGCTGTGGCTCCTGTGGGGGGTCCAAAGGGGGTTGTGGCTCCTGTGGGGGCTGTAAGATCACCTGTTGTAAGTCTAGCTGCTGCCAGTCCAGCTGTTGCAAGCCGTGCTGTTCCCAGTCCAGCTGTTGCAAGCCCTGCTGCTCCCAGTCCAGCTGTTGCAATCCCTGCTGCTGCCAGTCCAGCTGTTGCAAGCCCTGCTGTTCCCAGTCCAG
>RJWT010010713.1:0-23947 GCA_004365215.1 Cuniculus paca | reverse complement strand
TACAAGCTTTCCAAAATTCAAATTTTCCTTTGAAAGTTCAAATTTTATTATTGGCAATATCATCAATAGTTTCTTTTGATGTGGCAACCTTGCTGTAGTTATGTCTTTTTTCAGGTAGGAAAATGAGGTTATATTGAAGAAAATATATGTAGTTCAGCTTTCAGACAAGTAATTACACAACTTTTTTTTCCACTAGACAACTATTCTACTTCAGTATGTAGCAGAAACAAATATTTTATAGATATTTCCAATTCACAGAGTATTAAAAGGTGCATATAAATGCCAGCTTCTAATAAAACTGAACATTACTTTACAAATGAATCATAGATATTATTGAATGAAACTGGATGATTTTGTTTGCTTTTCAATAGCGAGTGCATGTTGAAAAACACAGTGACTTCTGATAAAGTTTGATAACATTGCCTTGATTCTTTTTCTTTCTTTTTTTTTTTTTTCAGACAAGTTTCACTATGTAATTCAAGCTGACCTTGAACTCATTTTGTAGCCCAGGATGGTCTCAACTCACAGCAAGTCTCTTACCTCTGCCTCCAGAGTGCTAATATTACAGTTGTGTGCCACCACGTCTGGCCCACTGCCTTGATTCTTGATATGACACTAACAGTTTTGCACACTATTGCTTTGGTGCAATTAGTATAAAAGCCAAGATGCTAACAAAATGAAAAATGACATCTTGGGATTATTACTGTTTTTATATTCACTTCTATTTCACAAAAAAATCAAACTATCATTATTTCTTCCTAGTTTTCTCCCTTCCTGCCTGCCTTCCTCTCTTCCTTCCCTTTTTTTCTTTTCTTTTTTTTCTTTTCTTTTTTCCTTTCTTTTCTTTTCCTTTCTTTTCTTTTCTTTTCTCTTTTCTTTTCCTTTCTTTTCTTTTCTTTTCTTTTCTTTCTTTCTTTCTTTTCTTTTTTTCTGGCTTTCTTCTTTCTTTCTTTCTCTCTTTGTAAATGATTCAAAAATATATTTGAATTCTGTTGTTACTTCTTTGGATTAAAGCTTATTTAAATATGTACTAATAAATTTACTAACATTTGAATAGTTTTAGCCAATTTTTTGGCTATTGATGTTTGAATTAGGTCAGTTCTTGTTTGTAATTGTTTCTATCCATTGAGAATTTTTGAGACTGATTATGTGACTCATAAAGGTGTGGTCGCTATTAGCAAATATTACATTAATCCTGTAAAAAATACTGTCTACCATTGTTGCATAAAGGAAATATATATCTCTGTACATATCATTTACACCAGTGTCTATATCAGTGATGATGAACATTTTAGAGTTTTCAGTGATATCAAACACCCTGCTGGGCACATATGTCATAAGTTCCACCACTGTTCTATAGGTATATATTTGTAAATCTGTATCTAAAGCTGTATCTATGATGGTTAAGTTTACTTGTCAACTGCCTGAACCATAAGATTACAGATAATTTTTGACTGAATATTATTTCTTATGTCATCTGTTATGGTTGATACATTGTGTCAATTTGAGAAGTTTAGAAATTTGACTAAGAGACTCAGCAGGGAGTCAGGATTCTTACTTGTAAATATCCTCACCCTGTGTAAGAGGAGAGCACAAAGGTGGTGTGAGTGCTTCACCCGCCTTGGGGAGAAGGTAACCTGCTTACAATATAAGAGGCTTGCTATTCCCTCCTTTTTGCTCTGTCTTCTTTTGCTGGGTGTTGCCTTGAAGTATTGCCCCAGTGCCATGCCACCTTGAATCCAGCTGATTATGGACTGAAATCTCCACAAACAGTAAGTTAAATAAACCTTTCCTTTCTTCATTTTAGGTGTTGGGTATTTTTCCCCAGCAATGAGAGAAAAGTAACCGAGACAGAATTTGGTACCAGTAAAGTGGGGTCGTTGCTGTGACTGTACCTGATCATGTGGTTCCAGAGCCTTTGGGAAGGGCTTGTGGGAAGAGTTTGGAAAGGTTTGGAGATGTCAACTGAAACAGTAGTCCAGGAACAGCTTAGGCTGTTCCATTTTGGAGATTCTGGTCAGAGCTCAGAAGACCAGAAAACCAATAAAGACCAGGCTCAGGAGGTTTCTACTGAAAAGGACTGCACTGGGTGCTGGACTTCAGATTACATGTGTTCTGACTTCACAGAAAATTTGTCAGTTTTTTTTTTCATGTCCAGAGACTTTGCCTGGAATTAAGATTAAGGACAGTGGACTAATTAATCTGGCAGAAGTAATTTTGAGGCAGTTAAATGTTGAGGGTGTGGCATGGCAATGTTGCAGATTTTTAGCCAGATTTATGTTGTGAATTAAGAGCAAAGAGCCCAGTATGATTTAAAGCATTGTGAGTTTGGCCAGAAAGGAAGCTCCAATAAAGCTGTGGAGTGCAAAGATAGAGCTGAAGAAATCTTGATCAGTGTAAAGGAACAGGAAAATAAAAAAACATGGTTTGAAGGCATCACATAAAGCAGCAAGTGTCTGAACCTTTGAAGCCTCAAGTCTGCAAAAATGAAAGACTTTGAGGTGAAAGCCACAGAACACAATGTTCCAAAATGGCAGCAGTATAGAAAATTTGTTCCTCAAAATTGGATTCAGAGTGCCCAGCAATCCTGGCACTCAACCCCTATAGCCAAGACAGAGGAAAACCTGGCTACTTCTCCAGCTGGCAGCAGACCTTATTTTGTAAATATCCTCACCCTGTGCAAGAAGAGGACACAGAGGTTGTGTGAGTGCTACACCTGCCCTGGGGGAGAGGATAGCCTACTTACAATATAAGGGAGGAAGAGAGGCTTGCTCTTCCCTTCTGTTTGCTCTGGCTTTTGCTGGCTGCTGCCTTGAAGTGTTACCACAGTGGGACAGAAGCCTCCACAAACAGTGAGCCAAATAAATCTTTCCTTCCTTCATTTTGGGTGTTGGAAATTTTGTTCCAGCAATGAGGGAAAAGTAACCAAGATAGCATTTGTCAATTTTTAGCTGAACTTACCATTTGACTATGTAGATTGAGTAAAGTTTATTTTCTCCAGAGTGCATGGACATCTTCCAATTCATTGAGGATCTGAGGGAATAAAAATGGAGAAACAGAGAATGTTCTCTCTTTAACTTTTTTTCCTGTTGTCAGACCGAGACTTACACCATTCCTATTCCTGCTTCTTAGACTTCAGGGTTGAACTGCAGTTACACACACAACTTTTCTGGGAGTTGAGCTTGCAGATGACAGATTTTGAAATTAGCTTCAAAGTCACATGTACATGCTTGCCAATGTTTGTGGTAGAAAAACTCACAATACCTAAATTATGGAAAAAACACAAATGACAATCAGCAGATGAATGGATATAGAAAGTGAAGTTATCTACAAAATGGAGTAGTACTTAAACGTAAGAAAAGATAAATTTGAGTCATTAGTGGGGAAATGAATGGAATTTGAGACCATAATGTAAAGTGAAATAAATCAGACACAGAAGATTAATTATCAATAGATTCTTTACATGAGAAAACCAAAATAGAAATATTTTAAACAGCAAAATAAAGAAGTGGTAGGAAACAGGGACATAGACGTTTTTGGAAGTGGTGATATTTGGAGATGAGGAATTCAGAAAGGGAGAGTAGGGTTAAAAGGAGACAAAAAAGATCAAAATAGCTCATGTATGTTATAAGTAAACTAATGCAATTGTTATATATCACTAACATATACTAATACATAGAAATTTTTGTCTACTTGTTGAGCATGTGTTGTGAAAGGGTGAAAGTGTTAAAGCCTGCCATGATGACTGCTTTGAGGTCTTGTTTTGTCAGTTATTTTCCCTTTTCTGATAGAAAGAATTAATCTTTTATTTGAATAATAATACCTAAAAATAAATGGGCTCAAATCACATCTATCTAATCTAGATATTGTATTGCAATGAATTTTCCTAAAATGAACACACTCATGCATGAAGCACTTGACTCAGTAAATAGCATTTCTAGTACTCCACAAGATTTTCCTAGACCTTCCTCAAACCATACAATGTCTATGTTTTAAGGCACTTACTATCCTGACTTCTGCTGTCAATGATAAGCTTTTCTTGCCTTTGAACTTTGTATGTATGAAATAATAAAGTTTGTATCTATTTATGTCTGCTGCTTTTTTTCAACATCCTGTGTATGAGATTTTCTGTATTCAAGTGTAGTTTACACACATCCCTTGGTGTGTAATATTCTGCTTAGTGGCTGGATTGCATTCCATGTATGTATATGCTATTATATATGGATATTTGGATAGCTTTTAGTTATTTTGAATATTAATGCTGTTTTAAACATACGTATGTATATTGTGGCATGAACATATGCAATGTTTTTGTAATCTAAAGTCCTAGAATTGGAATTGTGCTATCATAAGGTTAGCACATATTCAGTTTTAATGCCTATCAAATATTTTATGTTGAATTTAGGATGGGTGGACCTGTAAAACCATTGTTTTGATGTGCCTTCCTGGAGTGCACACTGGTCTCTTTAACTGAGGAAAGCAAGATAAATCTTCATGAAAACATTTGGTTTTTATTTCACGAAAAACATGAAGAGGCCCTTTTTCACTAGTGTTATATCATTATAAATATCCATTCAGTAGCAGAAAGAAACACCCATTGGTGTAACACAGAAGCATTAGTCAGAATGTTGAGGAAGCACTTCCTCTAAACTCAGGAAAAAGGCAAGATGGTACAATTTCACGATCTTCATTCATTATAGTACTTGTAACATTAGGAAAGCACTTAGACAGGAAACAGAAATAAATGGGAAGTGAATAGAAAAGGAGTAAGTCAAAATAAGCTTATTTGCAGGTAACATGATCCTTTGGACTGTATAGAAGATCCAAAAACCTTTACCAGAAGAGTCTTAAAAATAATAATAGAATTCAGTAGAGTGGCAGAGCAAAAAATAAATGAATCAAAATCAGTAGCAAACTAAGAAAAAAATCAGAAAACAGCTCTACTCACAAAGCTTCAAAAAGCAAACCAAACAAAGAGCTAATATAACAAAGGAAGTGGAAGACCTCTATAACAAAAATTTCATATTGTGCTTCTAGGAGAGACTGAAGAAGACATTAAGAAATGGAAAGACATCCTCCATTCCTGAATATGCAGAATCAATATTGTCAAAATGTCCATATTACCAACAATGATGTATAGATTTAATGCATTTGAATTAAAATACCCTCAGTATTTTTCATGGCTATTGAAAATCAATTATAAAATTGATATGGAACCAGAAGAGACCCAGAATAACCAATGAAATCCTGAGCAATAAGAGCAAACCAGAAGGCATCACAATCTAGGACTTCAAGTTATAAATGAATAAAATCAACTTGGTACTGCACAAAAATGGACATGTTGACCAATGGAATAGAGCAGTGAATGTGGAAACCACCCAAACACCTTGAGCTATCTGATTTTTGGCAAAGGGGTCAATAACATATGCTGGAAAAGAAATGACCACTTTAGCAAATGGTTATGGGAAACTGGTTATCCATGTGAAAAATGAACCTACAAACATAGCTTCCAATTTCTACTAAAATAAAATCAAAATGGATCAGATCTAGGTATAAAACAGAAACAGAGTCTACTGAAAAAAATGGTAGAATTCTTGAATACATAGGCATAGGCAAAGATGTGCTGAATACTTAAGCTGTACTACCAAGAATCAACAAATGGGATTACATCAAAATAAAAAGATTGTGCATCACAAAGGAAAGAACCAACAAAATAAAGGGAAATATAGAATGATTATAAATAGAATGATATAAATATTTAAATAAATATATATTATAGAATGATAATTAATATTTGCCAAGCACTCCTAGGAGAGAGGACTAATATCTAGAATATAAAGAACTTGAAAAAATTGAAAGACTCAAACTAAAAGACCTAAACCCAAACTAGATAACTGAAAAAAAATCTTACAAGAAGTAAAAATGCCACATAAGTATATGAAAAAATGTTCAGCATCTCAAACCATTACAAAAATGCAAACCAAAACAACATTAAGATTTCATATTATTTGCAGTAAGAATTTCCACTTTTAATGATTCAATAAACAACAAATGCTGGCAAGGTTGTTGGGGGAAAAGGAATCTTTCTACATTGTTTGTGGGATATAAACTAGTAAAGTCACTACAGAAATCATGATGATTTGTCAAAAAACAAAAAATAGAAATTTCATAAGACCCACATATACCTCTTCTGGGTATCTTTCTGAAAGAATCAGTCATCATATGGCAGTGATACACGCATATTCATATTTATAGCAGCATAACTCACAGTACTTATCAAGAGATGACTGGAGAAAGAAAATGTAGAGTACTACACATTCACAAAGATGTATAAATCTGAGTTATTTGGATAAACACAAATGGATCTTCAGTTCATAATTCTGAGTGAAATACATTAGATGTTAAATAGACCCTAAATATGAACAATTTAAAAAGTGCAATAAAAGAGAGTAGTGGGAAACAGTGAGGTAGACTGCAAAAATGGGAAATAAATTTGGTTGAGGTGGAAAAAAGGAAGTGCAGGAGGAAATTGGAGGAAAAGTGATCAAAGTGTAACGTTCACATGTACCTATCGCCCAAGGTGAGTGCAATTATTATGCATGGCAAATGTATACGAATAAAAAAAATCCATCAGATCTCTCTTATGTGCCTTGCATCCAATCAGGAAGTTTTGTAAATTTTATCCCTTAAATCCATATTCTTTCCATTTTCGTATCATTAGTCAAAATCACTGTTACACTTTATATCAAGATGCCTTTCCAAAGTCTCCCATGCTCAAAGGTGGGGCTTTTGGATTGTCGTGGTTTTATGGGGGCTTGCAGCTGATTAGCTGTTGGGAGGTGGAGTTTGGTCCAAAGAAGTGGTCACTGGAGGTATGGTCAGGAGAGGTTTATCTCCCCCAGCTCTGTCCTTTTCTCCCTGCTTTCCTGCAGCCATGGCTGAGAATCTCTCCTTTCTGCCTAGAAGTTAGCAGACTATGGGCTGAAACACAAGCCAAAATAAATCCCTTCTTCCTTTAAGCCGTAGGTGTCTGGTACTGTGTCTCAACCAGGATGAAAGTCACTGAGACAGTCACCATCTCTGCTTACCTAGATTTTTTAAGGCTTTCCTACATGATTTCCATTTGTAGTCACTATCTAAACACATACTTCTTAAAATAGACTACCTTGAGTATATTTAAAATCTTTTACAATCTCGCTACTGTTAAGGTGCAAACTAGAATAATTTGCGTGACTCCTAATTTTCATCTTGCTCAGCTCTTCAGATCTTTCTCCACTCATCCTTTCTTCACACTGTCTTTGCACATGGCACTGCTGACACAAGACTCCTTCCACCTGCCAACCTCTAGGCCTTCTCACATAGAAGAGCAGTGTTTCGTGTTGGTTGTGTCTCACATAGAGCACACTGCACTTCCTCAGTAAATTTCTGAATTGAGAAATATATGAATACAGCAATGCTTATATAAATGACCTCTATATTATGAGTAAATGAATATGTCAAACAATTTTGGTTGCCAATATTAGCAATAGTATTTACTATATTAGAGTTTTGTTGAATAACGCGTACCAATTGTACGATTTAATTTTTATCACAATAATAATCTCTTGGAAAAAAGATATGCCAGTTTTTATGTGAACTTTTAATTTTGTGATGAACTATAATTAGTTTATAACAATCAAAGCTGTTATATTTTGCTCTAGATATAATTTTAGGAATTTTAGATAAATGTTTTTCGTATCATTGACAAAATATATTCAACCCAAAGAACATGTCAGGCACTTCGTTGTAGCATTTTTAAAACAGAAGAAAATGAAAGCTTCAATATTTTTCACTCTTCATGTATTACACCTTAACGTTTGTGAGAAAACACTGTGCTAATTGATAAAAGTAGAAATATGAACTGAAATGTATGAGCCTTCAGAACAGACAGCAAGATATTTGACATATATCCATGATGCTCTTAAAAAGGTATAATTGAGGAGAAATTTAAAAGGTAGGTAGTAGCTTTTGAGTCAGACAAAGACAGAAAATTACATTCAAGGCCTAAAAACAGTGTATGTATACATACATGTGGGTCATCATTTCATAGTAACCATCTAAAAGACTGACATCTCACATTTACAGGGCTCACTAATATAGATTGAAAAAAATGAGATGTACAGAATCAGATTGCAAAGTACTTTGTCTATATGTCACATTTAAAACTAGAAAGGGGGTGGAGGGAGAGGAAAAATGTGAGATGTGTTATGCACATTTACCAATTCCCTTCAATGAATTTAATCATGTACTGCAAACACGTACTAATAAAATTAAAAAAAAACAACTCTATCTCCTAAGTAGTAGAAAGTCATTTTTGCATAGATGAATAAAACTGTCACATAAACATTTCCAAAATGACTATGTACTTAAGACATAGGATGAGAGACCAATGAAATATAAGGGACACCTAGTTAGACCCTGATCTCCACCTTTCCTTTTACTATTCAACAAAAAACAATTTCATATTTTCAAAATTCCACTCAATATCTTAAATATCAGTGGCCCACCAGAATATATCTTCTGGTGAAGAAGAACAGAAAATGGGCAAATTGATAAAGACTTTATTGATATGCATTTTTGTACAATGCCTAAAAACAAGTATAATCTCTGCACAATACTATTAAAAACTCTTTTCAATCTATTTTCTACCATTAATGTGTGACCACATATGAATCAGTTAACTTGTTTTCATTTTTTAAAGAAGGACTCCTGTACATATATATATATATGTGACTATTAAGTATTATAATTTAGAATATGTCTGAGACATTATAAATAATCATGTTAAATATTTAAAGATATGCTTGTTTATTGAATAAGTCATAATTGAATAGAAATAAAATATTAAAAATTTCTTTAATGACAGGATAATAAGTTTGAAGAGAGATTTACATGAAGAACACATTTTACAAACTTCTACTTTTCTCAATTTTTATAGTTCTATCTTGGTTCTTTCAATTCTACACTGCGCTTTCAATCTTTGTACTCCTCTTCATATAAGTAAATTTAGCAGCAATGTGTTACAATTCCCTCTGAACTCAGTAATTTATCAATATATGCTCTTTTTCCTAATAATTACTGAGTTATCTTAGTCTTCAAAGACAAATGAAGTGATTTAATTACCTACACCAGAACTCAATAAATTAATTAAAAAAACAAATTTCCTTTAATAAATTTTTGACTGCTTCATTGTTACTTTTTAAAGATTATTTCTGTGGTGCACCATAAAACACTGAAAGGCATGTTCAGAAAAACACTACTTCAATATCAAATATAATTCTAGTTCCCAAACTCATTGTTAATTATTACAATGTCCAAAAATAAGTTAAAAAATGATTTGTTATGACTCCAATCAATATAGTCATTGACTACTACTTCTCTAGAGACAGTGGGTAAATCATCTCAATGGAAAAAAACAACTAGTCCTTCTTTTTCTAGAAGTTTTAATATAAATAGATATTACATATTAAATATGCAAGCTGGTATGTACCTACATTACATTAATTATTTTATATCCACTGATTACATCACTAAGATTTTTGTATTTTTCTTTCCTTCATCTAATTTTACATTAAATAGCTAAAATAACGTCTTCTAAAAAATAAAAGTACTCAGTATTTTAAAATGAATTCTCAACATTTAATGTCTTTAACATGTACTGAAAATATTTTTAGCTTACAATATAGTGCTATATCTAAGACAATGATTTATTTCTAGGTGATGGATCACCAGCTCTCCCACACTACAGTTTAGTATGACAGGGTAAACAATACTTAAGTTGTAAATATTCAAGTATTATATATGGTAAAAGAACACTTATAACAAAATCAATGCAAATATAATCCTTTAGCAATTCTGAAGACATAATTAATACACTGATAGAGGCAAAGCTATTATGTGGAAAGCTATGTCAATAGACATTTGAAACATAGGATAATGTATAAATAATACTTTGTTGATATCATAGTGCAAAACATGATCTTTTCAATGATTCATTCCTGGTTAGCAATAACGCAATGCAGTGTGATTTTCAAAAATTAAATGAATGTGGTTAGTTAAATTTGATCATAGAATATTAATTTTTGTAAATCAGACATGCATGTGTAAACATTCTATTGTCTCACTAGTGTGAGAAGCTGAAAGAAACAATATATGTACATATATATATGTTAAGATGGTTATATATAATACAGTTAAGATAGCTATACTACTGGCTTCTCTGAATATTGAAGCAAAAGGTTTGTGCTGGTACTGTTTAGGCAATTGAATTCAGATGTGCTCTGGGTGACTGATTTGGGAATAGTAATGCGCAATGTATGTACCATTGTTTTTTCCTGATTGTTATGTTTTGGAATTTCATTGTATATTTTTTTTGGAAATAAATTGGATTTAAAAATACTAAATTTTGAAATGACATTTTAGACTACATACCTTTAGTTTTTACTCCAAAGTAAATGTACATCTTTATCATATCCCCAAAAGGCATAATGAAATTGTACAATCTATGAGGAAATACAATCTCACTGTATATTTTTTAGATTGCATGATCTATATTCATATGAAAAATCAGATTCCATTATACTAAGATCATATGTTTTGGCCTTTGATATACAATTTTCCCTCAGCATATATGCTATTTATTTTTCTTTTTCTTTCAGTCTGTAAAAACCATATTGATATGATCAAAAATCAGTTTTTGCTCATTTGCTTAGCCTTTTAATGCAGCTACAGTAAATTTGGTACTGAGTTACTAATTGGATAATATAAATAAGTTGTTCATCTTACTGAAATTTAGGTTTTGAACTTACAAATAAGAAATATACATATAATGTATAGAGCTAATAAAATAATTGAGTTATTTTATGTAAAATATATGCTTCATTAATTATTCACTTTATTTTAATTAAACTTTTCTTTTGTCTTCTTGAGGCAGGATCTAGCTATGCAGTTCAGGGTGGCCATGAGCTCACTTTGTAGCCCAGGTGGGTCTCGAACTCACAGAGATCCTCCTGCCTCACCCTCTGGAGTGTAGGGCTTACAGGGATGCGCCACCACAACTGGCTTAATGAAACTTCTGCAAAGTTCAAATGCTAACAGTCACAAGGATTTTTTTCTTTCCAAAGATTATTTTATTTTAAAAAATTACATTCATCCTCGAGACCCTTCCAAGATACATATAATTGCAATTTTTTCTATTATGTAGTCTAATTGAAGGATTGTACAATGAATTTTAATTATATAAAGTGCAGTAATTTTAAATTGCATTTTAATATATATGCATCAGTTTATACCAGTAAAACTACCACCTACATCAAGATATTGACTGTGCATCTCACATGTAAATACCATGTTATTTACCACATAAAGTCTCTTAAATATGAAATATATTTAATGTCCTTATTTCTGGCTACTAGATGTTGATCTCTATTTCTTTGACCTAGAGAGTTTCTAAGACTTTTAAATACTATGAACGGAGATATAGATCAGTTGCATAGTGCCTGACGGCCAAGCATAAGGTCCTAAGTTTGATTCCTGGTACAACCCTCCAAAATACTTTTAACATTGTTTCATGTAAATATAGGTATCTTGATTCAGAGAATACTTTTGACTCAGTTTGTATCTTAATAAGAATTTAACTGGTTTATGGCTTAATTCATGTCTATTTCTGTCAGTCTCTTTTAGTATAATTTTAATGCTCTCATTTCTTTTTTTTTCTTTTTCTTACTTTTTCCTGGTTTTTCATTTCTTTTCAATTCCAGAAACATTTAATGAATATAGTCTATTCTTTTCCACAATTCAACTGTAAATTGATTTAGATGAACTATTAGCTGATGGATTAATATTTTTTCCAAAATTAGTATATCAAACACGGTTTTATCCAACCCTTTTCAACCAATGCTTTCCTAATTTTCTTTTTACACCATTAGCATTTTAATTTTGAAAAATCATTAATGCCATAGCATTTGTTTTATCATTTATTATGCTTTTTAGAATTTCTGGAATGTTAAATGTCAAAATATGTCAAATTAGAAACTAACTTTATTGACCAGAGATGTTTCTTATGATTTTCAGTATAAATAAGCTTTTCTCTTACTACCTTTCACACTCAATGCATTGTACTAGGTAATTGAAGAGATACCATGACTAGGTTTGTTTCCTCTCATATTTAGACCAATAATAAACTGTACTATATAACATCAAATTCATTTGATTTTTTTTACTAATGTTGCCTAATTTTTGTCTCCTCTTCTAAAATATAAACTCTATGAGCAGAAGATCTGATTATTCTTTTTCCCCTAATTTCTCAATTGGTTAATACTAGTTTATTCACAATCTAGAAAGAATCATCTGTAAGATTTTAATTGTTTTGAAGTAATTGTTCTTGTCCTTGATGTGGGATTAGATGACAAAGTCATGTACTGGTCAGGTTTTGCATTGCTGAGGCAAAATACTTAACACCCGCAACTTAAATGAGGAAATGGTTTGACTCACGATTTCAAAGGTTTCAGTTCATGGTTGGCAGGCTCCGGAGCAGAAATATCATGGTGGAAGAGGGCAGTATAGCAAAGTGGCTCACTTCATGGCAGCTGGAAGGGGAGTTCAGGGAAGAGTGCCAGCAAGAGATATTCTGTCTACAGGCACAATCCCTGTAACCCACCTCGGAGTGCATCTCACATTCCAAGACCATATTCATCTCTGAAACCCACTTAGGAGTATAACACCATAAGCCCCTAGAAGTCTCTTAATATGGTTAAATAGATGAGATTAACTATCACCGGTTATCAAAAAGGGTTTTAAGGAAAAATTTGAGAATGGATTGTACTTTTATACAAAATGCTACAGTCTTCAGTACAAATTTAACCTAAGCCACAATGGTTAGTTATATGAACAATTTAAAAATTGTTATGACTACTTTATGAAAGTAAAAAGAAACAGTAACATTAATTTTGACAATGTATCTATTTAACTTAGTATAGTAACAAATTAAAATTTCACTATGCAATCAATATAAATATTAATATTTTGCCTTTTTACTACTAAAGGTTTTTTAAAATTTTTTTTTATTTTAAAGTGAACAAAAAACAGAATAGAGTCAAACACATGACCAGTGCATTGAACTACAAATGAGCTACATTCGAAGTACATAAAATTTACATATGACTGTGGCTATCATATTGAACAAGAGTATAACATACTTTCTCTAGTGACAGAAAAGTTAGGGCCTTAATTTTATTGATATATCTTGAAAACTCTTTTGAATATTTATTAAAGTAGATGAATGTATATATACATATCACTATACAATTTGATACTATATTAACAGAAATCTATCCTAATTCTATTACTGGGAAAAATTGTTCAAGATGAGCTTATATTTCTGTTTTGGTGGCTTTAATTTTACTTTACTAGTTTAGAGGAAAACTGCTAGTCTGTGTGTCTTCCTTTTCTCCTCTTCTCTTTTCATCTTTTCAGTTCATTTTCCATCTTTCTTCTTTTTAAAATAACCTAATGGAAGGAAATAAAAGTAGCTTGAATTTGGGGATTTGATTATTACATTTCTGATTTCTATGTCTAATATCTGAGGGAAAAGACACTCTTTATGCAGTAAATACTTACTCCTTCTTGGGGATTTGATTATTACATTTCTGATTTCTGTGTCTAATATCTGAGGGAAAAGACACTCTTTATGCAGTAAATACTTACTCCTTCATATCTCCTATGAAAAGTTTTTGGCATTGTAAATATTGTTTGGCAGACTGCATCTAAAAAGTCACTTTTAGAATACTTTTATTCAAAAATTTTCAGTTTTTCAAATCCAGAGTTTCAGACAAGATGAACAAGTCTGTGGTATTGTTGCCCACTCTGACATTTTGAATCAACTTTGATTTTTTTATAGTTCAACATGTTGAATTGTTTTCAGGCTCTAATCATGATTCTTCAAGAGAAGCATTGGTGTGCAACAATTTCTACTCTTATTTATCTGTGTCTTATAATATTTCATTTAGTTTTATGTGTGCTGCGTATGGTCATAAATCAACAAGAACATTTTCCACAGGGTGCCTGAGCTTAGATTTTCACACTCAGTGTATTTCATAGACATCACACAAAGTATTACAGAATGTTGGCTTTTGTGGTTTTTCACTACTTCTAATTCTCTCCTTTGCTTTTTTTGTTAAATTAGTTTTACCAAGTTCTGCCAAAGCAAACTATGTATTATGCATCTCTGTTTAAGCCAGACCAGTTTTCAAAACTGTTGTGGAAAGACAAAACTCTAGGCATTTTTAGGTGTCCTGTAGTTCTCAAACCTAGTAACCTTTGGACTATTTAATGTAAGCTGTAACATTTATTTGTCTTTATGGTCTTGTAAATGCTGAATAAAATACCCAACTGCACGTATTTTGAAACGTCAGTGTCTTAAAAACAAAACACAAATCAGCATCAGAGCTAAATGTTTTTCATTTAAAGTTGATCTTATCTGTTTGTTCTTTTTTTTCTCAAAATTTTCATTTTATAACTGGCTTTTAGAAGAATCACAAATTTAGTATATATAAAATATAGTTTACTTTTGCAAAAGGTGAGTTTTGAGGAAATAAGCTTCTAAATTAGCACTTAAAATGTTAGTTTTGATCCAGGCACAAGAAACTCAAAATAATTCTAAGAAGTATATTCAATTAGCATTTATATACGTATTGCTAAGAAATACCCAAAAAACACACTAGAAACATCCTAAGCAGATTCTAATAAATATAAGAATAAGTCATGCTGCTTACAAATAACATTTTCATCTGCTTTTTAAAAATTCTTCATCTCCAATCTATCAACATATTTCATGTTATAAATAAATAAAATGAAACCTGAATTCTAATGTATTATTCTGAATGGACTAAGTTATAATATTAATAATTAACTTATCCTAAATATTTGAAAATGGCAGCAGGTTTAATTTTCATTTTGGTACTTTAAAAATGGTAGCTGACAGCTATAAGTTCTAAGCAGAAGAGAAACTCATTTTCAATGCTGTCATGAAATTATTTATTCAAGTATTCTTCAGCAACGTTTTTCTAATTGCTGCAATTTCTCCAATTATTTTATAGCAATAATTTATAATGCTAGGTTATTTTGGATGTCTGAAGGAAAAAATATTCTTCTGCATAAAAATAGGAGACAGTATTCCCAAGTGAGAGAATTACAGCCACAGAAGGTAGCTACACTTGACCAGCTGTTCTATGCCACAGTGCAAGAATGGATCCAAAAAAAGCAAATGTGTGTTTGGGGCAAGATTCTTGTACTGCATCATTGAGTTGGTAGTGGAGCAGGGACATATGGAGCTGAGAGTAAAAGAGAATGGAATTTTACCTGAATGAATACAATAAATATGTTTATGTAAGCCAAAGTGTTTTCAATGTCACTGTATGACTAATGCTGAAGGAAGTCTTGTTTGTCTTTAAATGACATTGGTGAAATCTTTCAAGGCCATTTTGTTATGTAACATATTACGTCTTAGAAAAACTCAGAATTCTCCTAGTAGGAAAATGAAGTGCACTGGAAATTGTTGCCTTACAAAATAAGTATATTTTATTTGCCACTATAAACTTATGGTATAAACTTACCATTTACAAGAAAATTGATAGAATTACATTTCCAGGATAGAATGTGTATGAAACGTAAACTGTCACAACTTTCCTCTGTTTCCAATCTCTTTGGCATTCCTTCTGACAAGAAAATATTGTTTCCTTAATAAGAACATCATGTTTATTACCCCACCACATAAATAAGAGAAACACAAAACCAGTGAAATTCTCTGGGTTATTTGAAGAACAGAAGAAATATCAGCAAATGTCCAAAACTGAAAATAATCTTTGTGAGCATTCAGAAGAGAAAAAGGTTAGATCTCATTTTAAAATATAATTGATTTTAAAGGTCTATATGAAAGACTAAATTCAGTATTTCGTGAAGTTTGAAAAAATATTTTGATTATTTTTATATGCAAATTTCACTGCAAATATATGAAATTAAATATGCATAAGTGTATTGTTCCCCTTAAAGAAAGTTTCGTTGATATTAAAGATATTTTGCGAAGTGGGCAAAGGGAAAAACAGTGAGAAATGCTTTGTTAGTGAGTCTGTGGTGTTGTTAGACTAGAATACTGAAAGTCTATTTCAGTTGATAACGCAAAATGATTTGTTTAGACAGGTTACAAAT
This sequence comes from Cuniculus paca, assembly GCA_004365215.1. Taxonomy (NCBI): domain Eukaryota; kingdom Metazoa; phylum Chordata; class Mammalia; order Rodentia; family Cuniculidae; genus Cuniculus; species Cuniculus paca. Next base: position 7,705 of record RJWT010010713.1, on the reverse strand, counting down.
AGTGAAATGACTCATAATATACAAAGGTTTATTTTATTTGAACTGAAAAAATTAACATTGGAAATGCAACTGTTATCAGTGGCATCAATGTAATAACTTAAAAAAATGCAAAAAACAAATTTTCTATGTTCTCAGTGAATGCTAAAATTATAATTTTAATATTAATTCTTTCATATAAAAAATGAAATACTTTTCATAAATATAACAAAATATTACACATTTTTGCCAAAAATCTAAATAAAAAACAAAATCTTAGAGGCATATTGTGTTTATAGATTCAGATAACATAGGAAACATACCAATTTTTTAAAGTTGATGTGTAGGTTGAAAACAACTCCCATTAGAATTCTGAGTTTTTGCATATATAGGCAAAAATATTCATGAGCGTTTATAGGAAAACATAGGAAGTAGGTTATATGAGTTATATTTGAAAAAAACCAATGCAGTAGGTATCTATTTTATTTTAAATTTTATTATATAGCTAAAGTAATAATAAAGCAAGTGAGATACTGCTATAAGGAGAGACACATATCCATAAATAAATAAGCTAAAAATAAATCTAGGAAATATGCCTGATTTCTGAAAGTTTTGAATGCAATTCAATGGCTATAGAAGGAAATTATGCCAAACAAGCTAACATTAAATATTAACTTTACATTAGAAATTAAAGATAAATATAAAATTATATGCTTAGGTTAAAAGAAAGTCTAGTAGACAGTATTTACAATCTAGGAATAGGCAGAGTTCTTAAAGGTAATGTAAAAAATGATCTCTAAAAGAAAATATTTTGAATTGAGCCTTATCCAAATTGATTCATTTTTCCTCCGTAGATGACCTTGTAAAACGAAGTGGTTAGCAATCAAATCTTTGCAAACAAGATATTTGATGAGGGACTGGTATCTGGAATATGTAAAGAACTCTGTAAATTCAGTAGTTAAAAAACTAATTAGAACATTTGCAAAAACATGAATGGACATTTCACTAAATATTATACAGAACAGTAAATAAATGCATTATTATCTGTGACCATTAATCATGACTATCATGTTTGATAGGATTTTTTTTTTTTCTTTTGCAGCACCAGGGATTGAACTCACAACCTTGTGCTTGCCAGGCAGGCGCTTAGACCGCTGAGCTGGTGTTTTTGAGCCCTGGTGTTTTTGAGACAGGGTCTCACTATGCCATTCAGGCTGGCCTTGAGCTTACTTTGTAGCCCAGGCTGGTCTCGAACTCACAATGATCCGCCTGTCTCAGCCTCCCGAGTGCTGAGATTACAGGCGTGAGCCACCACGCCCGGCCAGTTTGATAGGATTAAAACCACCTGGCAGATTAGCGAAGCACACTTATGAGGTGTGTCTGTGGGGTGTTTCAGAGATGATTGGCATGTAGACTAGGAAATCAAAGTGGAAAGATTCACTAAAGTTGTGTGTATTACCACCTGACGGGCTTGTAGCCTGGACAGAATGAAGGAGGAAGAAAGAAGTTGGTCTGAATTAAAGTTCCATCGTGATTGAGTGGGTGTGTCCTATGTTACTGCAACACCCGTGGACATCAAACTCCAATTTCTTCAACCTTTCCAAGTATACTGATCTTAGCGACTCTTCAGGGAACTTCCAGGCATTCTGTCTCAGACTGCCATCATATCTTTTGTCCCAGTCCTCCAGCTCTGTAACATAGTGATACCTATTGTGAACTGTATTGCTGGCCTGAAAGCCTGATAAATCTTCTTGTCATTGTACAGTATTAGCAATATATTACCCAATAGAAAAAATGCAAATGAAAGATATAATGGGATAGTTATACAATTATCAAAATATATTTTTAAAATGGTGATATCATCAGTGATATCAACAATGTGGTCCACAATGTGGAAGAAATGAATCATTCAGATATTGTTCGGGGAAATACAAAACAGCGTCTCTTGGAAGCAGGCAGTTTCTTAACCAATTTAACGTGCAGTTCCTAAACAACACTATAATTATAATCCAGGATTTTTATGCTGAAGAAACAAAAATTTCCATAAAATATTCTTAATAGTTTTATTTGAATTGACTCTAATTCAAAAACTTCCCGTATGCCCTGTATTAATGGACGAGTAGTTAAAATCTTTGTAATTCCATGCAATTGAGTATTCTGTACAATGACAAGGAAAGTAACGTTACAATAGGCAACAAATTAGATGATTTATCAAAGGTATCTACTGAACCTAATGTAGCCAATTCCACTGGTATATTATTTTCTCTATTCTCCCTGAAATACAATACACATTTTCACAACATTCACTCCTTTTTTTTTCTTTTTTATTGTTGTAGATGGAACCCAGGAACTTCAAATTGTGCTACATCCTCAGCCTTTTGAATGTATACTTTTATTCAGAGACAGGGTCTCACTAAGTAGCCCAGGCTAGGCTCCAATTAGTGATCCTTTTGGCTCACTTCCCCAGAGTTTTGAGATTACAGGTGTGCACCACCATAGTTGGAACAATATTTATTCTTTATGATATAGTATGCATGATTATTAATATTCACAGCTTTGTACAACCATCACCACTACATAGGATATTTTTATTGCCCATCACATAACCTTGATTTCCATTAGCAATCTCCAAGTTTATTTTTCTTATTTAATGTTGTTTTGGGAATTCTGTTTCTTGTATAAAAATGTCAATATCACATTGTTAACTATTGAAAAAAATCTGATATTGTAACAGATACTGTGTCAGATCAGACAAACTGGAGGAAATTGACATCTTTAAAATATTGAGTGTTCATGTACATGGTAGTGAAAAAAACTTTTCAGTAATTTAAGTCTTTGCTTTAAATGTTTTTGATTTTCTTTTTTAAAATACAAGTTTATAGGTACAATAGGTATACACAATGACCACGTTCATTATAGGAAATTTGTATCTGTACATGATACACCTTGTTCCCTCTTTCTTTTCTTCCTCATTCCCATCCCCTCTTTTCAAATCCCCTTTTCCTCCCTGTTCACAAAGCTCGATTTTTGATTTATCTTTCTTCTCGTTTTTTTTTCCCTTCCTTCTTTTTCCCTTGCCTCTCCCTATTTCCCTTTCCTTTTGAATAGTTTCTTTGTATTTCACAATATCTATTGTGCATTTATATTTTTGTTTACATTTTCAGTTTCTCACACCAGAATGTATTGTGATATTTGTACATGTGTGTCCAGTTTATTTCACTTATGATTATAGTCTCAAGGTCTATCCATTTACTTATAAATGTTTCAATTTTATTATTCTTTATGACTAATACTCTATTATAAAAAAAACACATCCTTTTTATCCATTCATTGGTTGATGGACATTTGTGCTGCTTTTAAGGTTTAGTTATTACAAATTGTGCCACTATAAATATGGGTGCACATATATCACTGTGGTATGATGCTTTTAATTCTTCTGGGAAGATATTCAGAAAAAAAATAGCTGGGGCAAATAGAACACTACTTCTAGTTTTTTGAAGAATCTCCATGCTGATTTACACAGTGGTTGCCCCAGCCTACGCTCTCACCAATAGTAGAGAAGTGTTTCTTTTCCCCACTTCTCTGCCAGCATTTTCTATTAGTTGTTTTCTTGATAATAGCCATTTTCTCTGGAGTGATATAGAATCTCAGAGTAGTTCTAATTTGCATTTCTTGAATGACCAATATTGTTTAATAGTTTTTCAAATATTCATTTGCTGTTTGTACTTTTGAGAAATGTCTATTAATCCCAAATGCCTAGTTTTTGATTTTCAGAGTACAAGATTTGTATGGCTTTCTTCTACTTATTCTTAAGATTTTAAAGATAGAAATTCATGTCATGTGAAAATAGTTTTATTACTCTTCCCTTTACTTCCTTTTTTTGTTAATTGCCTATAGTAGAACCAAAGCAATGCAAGGGGCAGGACTAAAAACCTATTTCTTCCTTCCAGTCATTGAGTGTAAGTGTTTAGTCTTTCAGGATCGTGTTAGATGTTAACTCCGGAATCTTCATAGGTGCACTTCATCATGTTGAGGAAGACCCTTACATTTCTATTAAAACGATAAAACAAAACAGAACAAATATTATTATGATCCATTAAGTCAAGGAAAGTGTAAAAATTATTCAAGGATGAAGAGATTAAAATGACATGTGGTTCTGAAATGGATATTTTCGCTATAAGGAACACTGGCAGGTAATGAGTAAAAAGCAATCAGGTCTAAAGGTTAGAGCACAGCTATGCATGTTAAAGAAACTTTTTCATTAATTTATTCCTGCTGTGGTTATGTAAGAAGATGTTTTTTTAAGCCAGGCATGGTGGTGCACACCTGTAATTCCAACACTCACTAGCCTGAGGCAGGAGGATTTCAGTGAGTTCGAGGCCAGCCTATGTTACAAAGTGAGTTCAAGGCCAGCCTGAAATGCATAGTGAAACCCTGTCTCAAAAAGACAAAAAAAAAAAGAAGATATTTTCTTTTGCAAGAAATACACAATACAGTATTCATCAGTCACATGCTTTATGTTGCCTGGCTATTTACTGTCAAAGAGTATAGCAATATTGTGCTAAAGGTTCCTTTCCTTCATCCAGAGAGAGGGCTCCATCTGACCTCAGCTTTCTGTCTCTTATCTTTATTTCTCCATCCTCTCAACGTCCTTCCTACTGGGAACTTTGAGAGCTGGGCCGGATGTGGTAAATTTGTATAGCAAATCTATTTTCCCTAACATTAAATAAAATCCTATGAAGATAGTTTTGAAGGACTTAATATATTTACCCCCTGTAAAGCAAACACAGTCAATTGGAAATTCCTATTATAGTTCAATAATGTTCCCACAGGGTTTCAACAACGTTAGATTAATAACACAAAGTACTTTCTCTAAACCATATATAGACACTATTTCAAAAAGTGAGGGAAAACCAAGTGAAATCCATGAAAAATACTATTTTTTCACTGTTTAACAATTCATTTCAAAAAAAGTGTTGTATGAGGTGGGCAACTCAGATCTGGATAGCAGAATCAAATGAGGAGCATGATTACGTAAGCATGTCATAGTGATCACCTTCCATTGAAGGTGATTTGGACTTTACATAAATAGAAGAAATTTTGGGAGGGACAAAGTTAAGGAAAAGTGAGCAAAAGAAAACAGCCACTGACCCAGACTTCTAGAAGATAAATTGTGACAGGCCCAAGGACAATTCAAGATTTGCCAGCACAGCTTCCTGGGGACTTTGCCAATAGACAACAAATGCTATATCTTGAAAAACTATCTTCATACCTTGACAACAGAACTCCGCCATGGCTGTCAGGCATTTAATGGTTACTCAAGGTTCTGACTTTCTCAACAAAATAAGAAGAAGGAATTGAAACTTAAAAACGTTGAAATACAAATTGATGACATCCACATGATCATGAACAGTTATTTTACATTAATATATAAATTATATTTAGTTTTCCGCATAGATATAATTATCTAGACTTGGAATAATATTTTATAAAAATTTAATTTGAATAGTTAGAATTCATGCTTTTAAAAACAAGTGATATTACTAACTTATTTATCACAAGCAAATACATCTGTGTTATTTTTCATATAAGCTTTTGATTCGTTCACTGTTACAGTATTCTCCAAAATCCTATATCTTTTTCATCTAGTTAAAACTATTTATTTGTTGTTTGCATACAGGAATACTATTGACTTTTGAATGTTGACTTTGTATCCAGCTACATTATTGAATTTGGCTATTAAATCTGCAAGTCTGTTGGTGCAGTTTTTGGGGCCTTCTACAGAGTATCAAATCATCTGCAAATAATAATGTTTTAACTTTTTTCCTTTCCTATCCATATTCTTTTATTCCTTTCTCTTATCTAATTGCTCTGGCAAATGTTTCTAGAGCTATATTAAATAGGAGTGGTGATAGTGGACATCCTTGTCTTGTTCCAGGTTTCAGAGTGAAGGCTTTCAGGTTCTGACTGTTTAGTATGGCTGTTGGTTTGTAATAGATGACTTTTATCAGGTTGAAATAAAGACCATTTCTACCAATTTTCTGTAAGATTTTTATCATGAACGGGTGTTGACCTTTGTCAAATGCTTTTTCTGCATCTACAAACTTGATCATGTGGTTTTTGTCCTTTGCTCTGTTGATATAGTGTATTACATTTATTAATTTGAATATATTGAACCAAATCTGCATACCTGGAATGACTGCTACTTGATCATGGTATGTAATCCCCTTGATGATTTGCTGTATTCTGTATGCGAGTATCTTATTGAGGATTTTTGCAACTATGTTTATTAGGGAAATGACCTCTAGTTCCCTTTTTTAGTTGTATCTTTATCTGGTTTTGGTATCAGGGTAATTCTTGCTTCCAGGATGAGTTTGGGAGAATTGCTTACGTTTCTATTTCTTTGAAGAGTTTGCGGCGTAATGACATTCGATCTTCTCTAATTTCTTGTGGAATTCAATTGTGTATCCATCAGGACCTGGGATCTTCTCTGTTGGTAGGTTTTTAGCTACATTTTCAATTTCATAGACTGATACTGGGTTATTCAAAATTTTCATATCTTCTTGATTCAGCATTAGTAATTCATATGTATGAGATGTCACCTATTTCCAGAAAGAGTGGCTATTGTCTTGGTTACTTTCTCTCTTGTTGCTGAGACAAACACCTGACACCCACAATTAGGGAAGAAAAGGTTTATTTAGCTTACAGTTTCTGGGGATTTCAGTCCATAATCAGCTGACTCCAAGGTAGGGTAGCATGGCACTGGGACAACACTTCAAGGTAGCAGCCAGAGCAAAAGATGAAAAACAAGCTTCTTCTCTACCCTAAATTGTACACAGGCCACGCCCCCCTTCCCAGGGTGGGTGTAGCACTCACAAAATGTCCTTGCCCTCTTATGCACAGGATGAGGATATTTACAAAGAACCCTGGCTCCCTGCTGAGTCTCTCAGTTAAACTTCTAAACTGCTCAAGTTGACACACTGTATCAACCACAACAATCCACCCCTTGTCAACTTGGTAACCAGACATATTTCTTTAAATCAGCCTCCAGATACCAAGACATGCTAATTCTTACCATTTTGCAACTTGAACATTATAACACAGCTTAACAATTCTTAAGAACCAGCAGTAAGTCAATTAACATGATATTACACTAGAGACATAACATTATGTCCTTGGCCTCCCAAAGACTCCTGCGCATCCCTTTATGCAAAAGGTATTTAGTCCATCTGTAAGAGTTGTCAAAGTCCTAGCAGTTTCAGCATTGAAACAGTTTCAGCATTGCTGCAAAGTCCAAGTCCCAAGTCTCTGAAATGTAAGACAAACTCTCAGCTGCAAGTCCCTGTACAAATGACAACAAAGTTAAACACTTCCAACATGTAATGGCACAAGATAGACATTACCATTCCAAAAGTTGCAAACAAGAGAGTAGAAAGCATTGGGACAAAAGCAAGCCCAAAATCCAGCAGGGTAAATGTTAAATCTTATAGTTGTATGTCCAGCATCTGAAGCAATCTGTGGCAAGTTGTGAGCTCCAAAGGGCTTATGTGGTTCCACCCCTATGACACTTCTAGGGGTCACCAATCCCATGGCATCTCTCTTGTGCTGGCTCTGCTCCTCCACTGTGGGTTTCCTTAGATGATCCACCTTCCTGGCTTTTCCAAAGTTCTGGGGCCTCCACTGCATTGTTGGCTTCACACTCACAGCTTCACACACTGCCCTCTCAGGG
>RJWT010010712.1:0-23942 GCA_004365215.1 Cuniculus paca | reverse complement strand
AATCTGAAAATTTTTTTAAATGCCAACATAATGCTCCAAGTGTTTTGAATTACAGAGCATTTCAGGTAAGGGATGCTCAGCCCACAGTATAAATGTCAGAGCTAGAAGTGGTGGTGCACACCTGAATTCCAGCATTTTGTGAGGCTGAGGCAACAGGGCCACAAGTTTGAGCCCAGCGTAGGTAACAGCTTGACCCCGACTCAAAATAGAAAGGAAGGAGAGGAAAAGGGAGGAAGGGAGGAAGGGAGGAAGGGAGGGAGGGAGGGAGGAAGGAAGGGGAGGGAGAGACAGAGAGACAGAAAGAAAGAGGGAGAGAAAGAGTGAGTGAGTGGGTTTATCTAGGATATAGCTCAGTACTAAAGCCTTGGGTTTGATTTCAAATCCACGTCTACCAAAGCCCTCATTCCAACATCAGAGTTTGGCTTTCATGTCCCATGGACAATCAGGACCAAAATAACTTAGCAAGTACCTCTGGCAAGGGCAGAGGTTCAACTTGACTGAACAAAACACCACACAAAGACAGTACAGATTTTGAAGCCTGGCTACCCTGGGGTGACAGCCTGGCTCTCTACTCCTAGCAATGCGACTTTGGGCAGTGGCTTCACTTCTTTAAGGCTCAGTGTCTTCATCTCTAAAATGGTCGTGATGGTCTACCTTTCAGGGTTAGTGAGTGAGATACGCATGGCAAGCTTTCAGCACAGAGTAAACATCCAAGGAGTGTCAATGTTATCACAACTACAGATTCCTAGTAGGATAATGACTCTAAGGTGAAAATACTACAGAGATGAAATGATGTTTTCAATTTGTTTCAAAATAATCCAGGTGATGAGGAAAAAAAGTATAAATGAAATACACATAAATACATTGCTTTTGTTACTGTACTTCTCTACTTTTGAATGTTTAAAATATTTTCCCTAATGAAAAGTTCAAAAGAGTAAGTACTAAGGGAGAGAAATGCTATAAAAATATAAATACTGATCATTCATTTTAAGATTGTATCTCATCTAAGTGTTCAGCAGAGGAAAAACGATGTACAGGAAAAAAAGTACCATCTCAAAACAAAAACATTTTCTTCAGATAAAACTGTCTCAGAAGCACCACTTGTGCACATTTCTTGCCTTTATTTTTTGAGAAAAGAACATGTCCTGCTCAGGCTGTGCATGCATTTTTAAGTTGACAACCCCCTCATGGCTCTCAGCATTCCAGAGGCCTGGCTGAAACTGAGCCATGGAACAGAAAACTTCCCAGGTTAGAAAAAGAGCAGAATGGACTCAAAATGTTCAGAGACAATGGGCATCACCAGCTTCCCCTCTACCGGAGCCCTGTTTTAGACTCTAACTTAAGGTTTCCTTGGGAAGCTGGCTCTGCTCTCCCTGAGTCTGTATTAACTATTTTCATACTAGATGAAGGGTCTCGTCAGAGCACCACTAAAGTGTTAGATGATGCTTTCAGGGAAAGGGAACTTGTAAGAGGCTCTGATCATACCAACCACAGCACCTCCCTGAATCATCTCTCCTCTTCCATATCTTCCTACTTAGAGAAGGCTAGAGACTGAATAATAGAATTCTTCTCACATTTCACTTTGAATCAACCAACTCCAAGCCCTCTGAGAGAAAGTGTCCAACAAGTTTTGTTTTAATCAAAGCCCCAAAACCTGCCCAGACAAGGAGAATAAGCAAACGTACTTACTCTTCTTGAAGAATAAATTCACTATTTTCTGGAGAAAACTGCCCGGTCACAGGATGCCTAAACGCTGTAGTCTGCTGGTTATGGCTAGAGAAGTAGAGAGAAGATAAATGAGAAGTCGAGGGAATGGAAAGAATTACAATCACAACAATGGACCAGTAATGTCTGGGGACCCCTTGGTCATCACAGATTCCTCACAGGGTGAGAAAAGTGGGCCTTTCTTCTGCTGTGCATTTAATCTATTAGAAGCCAGTTAAATTGGAAAACTAAGAATTTCCAGTTTAAGTATCTAAATCCATCTAAAGGCAGAGATTTTAATTCTGAGGAACTCTTGACTCCAAGAGAACACAGTATCTCACAAAGTATTTCATGAAGTAATGTATTTACTCCTATACAGTGACGTGTTATCTAAAAATTACTTTAAGATAACATGAGCTAAAACAAGAATAAAGGGAAGCAAAAGACACTTTCAAAAGCTTCCAAAACCTGTGAGCCAGGGAAAGAATTCTAAAAATTAACTGCCCATCCAGCAAATTCTATCTTCTTAAAAGTCTTCCCCTTACTACAAAATGTCTTTGGTTCAATGATGGGATCATAAACGTAGCTGCATGTCTCTGCAACTTGAGCCGCACAATTTCAACATCATGGGGTTCCTATCACCCTTTTGAAGTTAGAAGGATCAGCTTCCATCCCAAGCTGATGGGAACAACCAAAGCATGTCAGTGTTTTGTATGCTGACAAAGGCTGCCTGGTTCTTTCAAAAGATGGAGGAGCTGGCTCTGGACTCTGCTGATTTGTTCCATGAATAAACTTCACTAACCTACTTTTTAAAAAGAACTTGATTTATTGAAAAAAAAATTTAACAATCAAAAAAATCATAGTTATTTTCAAGATTTTATAAAATCCGTACAGAAAAATGTTACCTATAAAGTCACTATCTGGAGATTTACCTGGGTATTGTTCCAGCGCCCTTCCTATATAATTCCAGCTACTTGGAAGCTGAAACAGAAGGACTGCACGTTGGAGGCATCCTGGGCAATTTAGTGACACCTTGTCCAAAAAATAAAAAGGGGTAGGGATGTAACTCAGTGGTGAAGCACCCCTGCGTTTGATCCTAGTACCGCCACCAAAAAAAAAAAAAAAAAAAAAAAACCTGTTGTACTATATATAAAAATACCTTGCTTTTTTTCTCCCACATCTTATTAATGTAGAAAATATTCCATATCATTAATACTTTTTCACTTGAAATGGCTAAATAATCCCATCATGTAATTGTAAATCTTTCTTTTATATAATTTTAAAAGATGTCACAAGGCACCTACTGTGCCCAGTCACTACTATAGGACCTGGAAACAAACCAAAAAAACCTTACCCTATGGCACTGACATTTTAGATGTTCATTCTTCTTAAACTGGGTGTTTTAGGTGTTCCCTATCATCACCATCATAACTAATACACCTTTGTGCATAGACTTTTTCTAAAATTCAAATTACTGCTTTAAAGTCCCAGAGGCAAAATTACTGAATCAAAGGGCGTGGCCATTTTTTTAAGCCCTCAGTAGAGACAGCTAGAATACTTTCACTGTCAAAAGTCACTAGATCATCTCAGCTTGGTGATGTTAAGATTATTAGCTCCATCTCCAAACTGACCACTGAGTCTCCCTGGAGATGATGTCCAAATTAGCACAACATAAAGGATAAAACAGAAAAACTCTCAAGGCCTACATAGTTTTCCTGACTCTGCCCTACTGCCTAGGAGCAAGCTGACCACTGAGGGTTACACTGCCTAGGATCTTAACAAAGCAAATGTTAGCACCAACAGGCCAAGTTGCTCCCTGACCTACCACGGTGTGCCACACCTACCACACACTCACCCTTCCCAATCACAGCCAGCTCTCAATTCCTGGTTCCTGTTCCTGCTAAGCCAGTGGAATCAGCAGCTTGACCTTCTGCCCCAAAAAAAGCAGTTTAGATGTGAGCATCTGTGATAAGGATGAGAAACAGGTACCCTTTAATACCTGTTTCAGAAACCCTTGCATTGCATTCAGTGGTTAAACTTTATTTGCACTTGGCTTCTTCTAGAGAGTCATCCTCACTCACCAGGGAATTTGAAGACATAAATTCTAATCTAAGCATGCCTCATTTCCACATGGAGGGAAAAAAATGCCTGCTCATAATGTCAACAACAATAAAGCAACAACACTATCCACTATTACATCTAAAGGGTTTTATAGTCTTCAAAGAATATTCTTACACATCAACCATATTTTATTAATGAGGAAACAGTTCAGAGAAGTGACTTGTATGATATAACTTTGTACAGTAAGACTGTCACATGAATCAAGGTCTTCTGTTTCTAAATTCTATGCTTGTTGCATGTTAGCCTACTCTGCCCTACCCTTAGGAATTTGCAGCTGTCAAGTTCCTGGCCCTTACCAGAAAACACTAAAGAAAAAGAATCAGAAAAATAGCACCACCCCATGCTAGCCCCTCTCTGGGTAACTCCCTCCTTCCCCTTGTGTCCAGGGTCAACATTCTCAGTAACAACATTTGCGTGGTTCAATAGCCTCCTTGTTGCTTTTGATCCTACAACATTAGCTGGTGGATCTCTGGGAAGTGAGAGCACATAGCACATCTTTTCTATGTCCCTGAAGCAGGTACTGCAGCCAGCAGTCACTTTTTGATACACACTCTACATACAACTTTAACAGCAACTCTTAGGCTTCCCACCCAAAGGGTGTACCAGCTTAAATAAACCAAAAGTCTTAGTTAAGAGAATGCTGAGCTGCAAGGTATAAACTCTAAAAGCATAAACTAAATTTTGCGTTCTAAGATTAGAAATAAGGTTGTTTGGGAATTTTTTGTTTTGTTTTGTTTTGTTTTGTTTTGAGATAAGGTCCTGCTATGTAATTCAGGCTACCCTTGATCTCACTAGGTATCACAGGCTGGCCTCAAACGTGCAACAATTAACTTGCCTCAGACCCCCAAATGCTGGGATTACGGTCGCGTGCCATCATGCCCAGCTAGTAATTTTTAAAAGGTGACGAAAATAGCTGCCATCAGGCCCTAATACAGATGATGCCCTCTGTGCCAATCATCTCCAGCCAAGGCATCATCACTATTATCTCCAACATCCACACAAGGCTTCCATCACACTCATATTCATCATCTTATTGGATCCTCACTGCCTACCTCATTGGGTAGTCAGGACAAGTATTTCCATTCCCATGATACAAATAAGGAAAACAAGGCTCTAGGTTATTTGATGTTATTGGAGCACTAAATTTAAAAATTAAAATTTCAGAAAAGATTCATACATTGAGAAAAAAAATTAACCAGAGTAATGCCTCCTGAATACTGAGGTCTTAAAATGTGATCATTTTTTATCAAATGCACCCAGCTTGCTAATGACAAAGCTTCTAATTCAGCATTTCCTCAGCAAAAGGACATGAATTAGTCCCTGGCTTATACTATTCAACCTCCCCAAATAGCCGGTAAGGTAGGTTATGTATGATCATAAGCCATGAATGAGAAAAGTGGAACCCACAAGAGCAGACAATTTGCCCATAGTCATAGTCAACTCCTGTGGTCTCTATATACTACCCCCTCTCACTTCTTTCCACTTCCTCAGTGCATCCTTACCAAACCAAGACTGCCTGTTAATGCCTGCAAGTCCTTTGTCCTTACTTGCCATCCCTGTCTCCTTAGCCCCAAAGCCCCCAGTCTTCTGCATTTCCTGATTCTAAAACCTATGAAGAGTGTCAGGTCCTATTATCCTGTCAAGAAACATTTAACAGGCACAGGCACATTCCCTGAAATACCTGTTCTTGAACCTGACTTGCCACCTTGCTCCTTAGAAGTACAGAGATGGCCCCACTGGGAGTCAGGTGGCTGGTTTCAAGAGAGCACAGAAACTCTTCCTCCTCCACACAAGATCTTCTGTTTCTCCTCAGTCTACTAACAAAGCAATTTGGCGAGTTAAGTAAAACACAATCTAGCCTTCTTTTTCAAATCCCAGTCCTCCTCCCAGCAACACCCCTTCAAAGAGATAAAGCAGCCAGTGTTACATGCAGGAATACAGAAAGTATGGCAGGAAGGTGGCAGGGGAGGCGAGGTAAACATCCAAGTAAGCAAGCACTTGCCTTCACAAGCCCCGGGCTAGGTCCTGCAGAAAGCTAGCAGCAAATGCAAGAGACCTGATAACAGAATAAAGTAAGTACTAGGACAAACTAGAGACCATTAGAGCCCAACATAAGAAGTAAGAATTTACCTACAAACATGGACAGCGCTAGTACAGAAGCAAATGGGCCCTCCAGGTCCTTACATTTGGTGGTGGGCAGGGGGTTAACCAGGCATTGAACTCACGACCTCACTTTTCCCAGGCAGGTGCTTATGCCACTGAGCTAAGTCCCCAGCCCTTACAATGTTTTTGCAAGATTAATTTTCCATTTATACAGATTTTGACTCTAATGTAAGCAGTGACTCTGGCTGATTAAACATAAAGGTTCCAATTAGTACTACAATGACGGGGATGGTGGTGAGAAGTTCTGCAATTCTATGAAGGATGATCAGCAATGGAGGTCTGAGTACCCTGATAAGCCTGGGTTTCTGACGGTGTTATTGGTATGCCACAAGTGTGACAACTCTCCTCTGTCAGTACCAGCTCTTATCTGGCCCAGGCTTTAAAATGTAAGAAAAGTATCTGACCTACAAAGTCAGAAGAGGAGTTCGTTCCATCAAAGAGCTCACTGGTGTGCTGAGCAGTACTTGCCCTCTTCTAAATGTTCTGGCTCTTCAAGGTGGCTCCTAGGACACTGTGAAAGAGTTGCCCTGCAGGCTGAGGCCATAGTCAGCACTGCCTCTAGGCTTGTTAAGCCACTTACTATCTTCATGCTAAATCCAAGGATCTCAAAAAAACTGAGCATTCCGGGCAACCTAACAAAGGACTCAAAACTGGGAAACTGAAATTCCAAGCACACAAGTAACTGCCTCCTCCTCTTCCTCAGCTCTCATTTGGTCCCCTCAATAAAGAGGTGGCAGTCAAGAATCAAAACAGTATCTCCAAATTTCCTCAATACTTCTTAAGTTTCTTTTGGTTTATTTTACTTAACACTTTTACAAAATTGCTCATTTAGTGGAAAGCATCACTGCTGTTAATGTGGCGTTTCTAAGGAGGCTGAGAATCTTAACTAAAATGGTCTTTCAGGTTTGCACTATATTGAAAACGTCAAGATTTACAACAGTTCGCTGCACATGGGCAATGCTCTGACAGGCCCTTCCTCCAGAAGTATGAAATCAGGCCTTAATGAGGCAAGGAGCAGTCCTCATCCTCTCTCCCAGTGGGAAATATCAGCTCAGCACTAATTAGTCTCCAACATCTGCCCTGAGCAACAAGTCAGACTAGAATTTTGGGGCCAAAGATCGAAGTACAAACCCAAGCAAGTCATTTTGCCTCTCAGAGTCTGTTTTTCCATTTGAAAAAGCAAGTGATCAAAATGTCCCTGAAAATGGTTATGATGTTAAAATGAGGGAGACACATGAAAAGCCTTATATAACATTTTGCATACAGGAAGTACTCAATGCTTGTTGAACCCAACTGTGCTTTGACTATGGCAGTGACTAAAAGGCATCTAAATTTTAAGAAGGAAAATGACTTTTCTTCCCTCATGAAGCCAGTACTTCCACAGACTTCCCTATTTTCAGTAACAATACCATTACACATAAAACCTTGGCATCACCCTGTTCCTTCCTTTACCTTAACTTCCATATACAGCATGCATGCAGGTCCTGTTACCTCTACTGACAGAACACACTCTGTGTTCATTCACTTCTCTCCATCTCTCAGCTGGCACCTGCTCAACCTTGAATGGACATAGTGATGGACCCTAGTTGCTCCTTCTGCTTCCACTATGGGCTCTGTGCCTCTGGGAAGCTTAATGGAGCTTTAAAAATATAAACTGGACCATCTCATTCTCCTCCATTAACCCTGCAAAAGCAGCACATTCAGACTGAGTAAATAAACTCTGGGTCCAGGTAGGGTGACGCAGGTCATAATTTCAGTACTCCAGAGGCCGAGGCGGGAGGATTACTACAAATTCAAGACTTGCCTGGGCTACATAGTGAGTTCAAGGCCATGCTAAACTACATAGCAAGACCCTGGCTCAAAACAAACAAAATAATACAAAAGCTCCTAACCTTGACTTACAAAACCCTAGACCCTTGCTTAGCTACAGCCTCATTGTGTATTACCTTTCTGCTACCCACTGGGCCTCTGCCTTAAACCTCTTCCTATTCCTGGACACCAAGTCCTATTCCTGCTTGACATCCTCTCTCTATACAAGCTGTCCTCTCAACCCAGGTGCTCTTTCTCCCATACGCTTGTCATTCAGACTGGGCAAATCATCACCATCTCAAGAGCTCTTCCCAGCAGTTACTTCATAGCTCATCACCCTGCTTTAGTTACTAGCAACTGTTAGTTTCTTCGTTTATGTAGGTGTGTGATTACTGTTGCTCTCCCTGACTGGCATGTGAATTCCAAGTGACCAAGGACCTTGTTCTCTTTTCATTACTGTAACAGCCTGAGACAACGCCTGACATACAGGAGGTACTCAAAGATCTGTTGAATGAATGAATAAATAAGACCAAGAAGACTTCTACCTTAAACCAAGGCTATGTGTCCCAAGTGAGCTAGCTAACCCGACAGAATCTGAAACAAAGTAAACAGACAAGAACCTAATGGCCATCAACCATCAAAATGCCTCTGGCTTTGGTTCTTCCTGGCAAAAAAAAAAAAAAAAGGGAAAATCAGACAGCACCACTCCACAAATGCTTTACTCTTGGCACTCCTGAACAGTGTTACAACATAATTTGAGGGAATTTGCCCTCCGCTGTAACACCTCCACCTCTACAAATGAAAGTTAATATACTCAACAGAGAGAATCAAAGAATGAAATGAAAACATCTAAAAGGAAATTACTGAGTGATTAAAAACACATAGGAGGATAATACAAGTATCACCGCTATCTCCCTTTTGTGAACTGAAGAGTACTTGGTGTGAACCCTACAATTTGGTGACTGATTACACACACTCTCTTGTGTTGCTCTCTACTTACTTCACTGTCTATTCTCCTCCCTGTGTTCCTACTTCCATCCTGGGTTCCTGCAGAGCTGGGAGAAGTCATACACATCTTCCTGGCTGTCTCCTGCAGGAACAGGAGGGCCCATACAGTAGACACTGAGCTCCTGTATAATTTGCCACCTCTGGGACAGGCTGTGTGGAACGCATCTGGTTTGGGAATCTTAGCCATTTGACCCATCACAGAATCCCAAAGAGTCAGGGCGGCAGGGGTCCACGGGCCCTGTGATGAAGGATCCTGCACTGAGGCTGGGAGCCTTACTACTCCTGGGGAGCACAGATCAGACCAACATAGGACTTACCCACTACCCCCCATCCACATCTGGCTTACACCAACAAGGCAGTGACATGCAAATCCAGTCAAACCTTATGTGCACCACCTGAGAGGTGGTCAGTAACTGCCCTCCTTACCCACAGGTACCAAAATGGGGAGGGCCTGGCATACAAAGAGTAAGGTAACGAGAGTGACAAAACTAATGGACCCCTTGCAAATAGGAAAGACGGTCCTTTCCAAACCCTGGATTTAACAGCCTGAAGTTCTCAACGATGACTAAGAAAGTTCTGTGTTTTGCAGGTCCTCCAGAGGGTTTCCATATCCACTCACTGGCCAATTCATTTTGTAAAGTACCTCCTCTGACCCAGTAACCCCAGCTGCACACTGCCTGCTTCCTGAAGACTCAGAGTCCTTGTACTTATGACTGCTACCTGGTAACAGGGAGTTTTAATTTTGGCTTCACAAGATCTCAATACCCATGAAAGGGTTAAACCTGAACTCCTGACAGAACAAGGAAACCAAACCCAGAGCCCTTCCCCTAACTTTTTTTTTTAAAGGGAAGTTGTCAAAGCAGCAAAGCAGTAGGAGCCCAGTATAACCTTTGTTACAGCCAGACAGCTCCCCAGCCAGGGCAATTACTCAGCTGCTCTGGCCCCAGACTCACCCGTAAATTAAGGGAGTCAGGGTACCCATTTGAAGGCCACATGAACCCCAGTCAGAGTTGCAGACTAGAGTTCAAGTCCCAGCCCTGCCATGTTCTTGCAGTGTATGACCTTGAATGAGTCAGTGATTTTGCTGAGCTTATCTGTAAAAAGGCAGACAATTCCAACCCTACAGGGTTGTTACGAAGAGTACTGAAAATGTGCCTGGCCCACAGGAGACACTTCAACTGCCAGTGCCTACTCTATTTTATTTCTGCTAGCTCTAAGAGTTGCTCTGCCTTCTTCCATATTACAAACTCCAGCATTACTAGCCTGCATCAGGACTCAAGGACACATTTTCTTCCCTTTAAATCAAAGCACAACACACTGCCTCCATCTTAATTTTCATTTAAAGAACTTACCTGCCAGGCAAAGTGGTTTAAGATCAACTGACATTTTCCTTCAACCACACTTCTGTCCCATGTAGGGTCAAGCCCCATAATTCAGAAAGTGCAGCCCAAGAAAAACTGCCTCCTCAGCAGGTGCACTGAGCCAGGGACACACACTCTACACACCTTTTTAAACTTTAGGAGAAACATTCTCAAGCTCAGAATACTCAGTTTTATGCTTTGTTTCATTCTTAAATAAATCAGGCTCCTCAACTGTAAAATGAGAAGGCCAACCAGGAATTGTATCTAGACTTAATATTTTAAGACACTGGGGATTAATCTTCTCAGCCTACTGCCATCCACAGAGCCACAGACACCTACTACCACAGCACTGCTATAACTGAAAACACGAAGAACAGAGATAGAAAAGTCATCCTCCTGATCCCACCTGCCAACAGAACAGTCTTGGTAATAATATCAGGGAGGTTTAGTCAGTGGTACTTTTGTCTATTCCCATATAAACAGCATTGTTTTTTATTCAACTCCAGGCTCTCCTATCAACAACTCCCTTTCTCAGTCATTACTTGGCTTTCATGAATCAAACCAAATAGAAACCAGTACAGGACTAACCTTCTCACTCATTCTTGCTGGGAAAGACAGCTGACTGCCTCACCCTCCTTGAGCTCCATGTCTGGGATTGTCTTCCCCAGTAGCAATCTTTATGAAATCCAGGTTCAGGTAGGACAGGGAGAAAGGCTCCCCGTCTGCCTGCTTTTTCTCTCTTGACTTCGGCTCTTGAGCAGCTGCCTCCCAAGGTGTTACAAATCCAACAGCTCCTGCTCATTCATTCTTCTTTCTCTCCGCCCCTACGCAAAATCTGGCAACCAACCAGAAACACAGTTCCAGCTCTGAGTCACCACCTCACCGTGGCAAGGGAGCGCTGACTGGTGGTAAACAGCAGGGCAAGTACCTTACCCGATTCTGTTTCTCCTTGAGACTGTGGGGTCAGCTGTTGCTCTAAAATCAGGACATGAGAAACAACCCAACTTCTAGCTCTAGTATTCAAATGAATTGCTCACTCAGTTTGGCCCTACCATTCTGTGCTTAAATCAGCCCCAAAGTAGTGCATAACTTTGGTGGAAAAATGACTCTTTTGTTAACATTTCAGGCAGGAAAGGGACTGCGCAGTTACAAGCCACCATAACCACTCCCCCAGGTAACAATCTAGGATTTTTCCACCACTTCTTGGGCTAGCTGAGGTTCGCTCAGCACTGATTTGACCAACTGATTTTCACTTCTCAAACAGGCCTGTAAACAAGAAAGTCAGAAAGAGAAATAAAGGCACCATAGTCACAGATACACACTGTGGCTTTTTTTCATCGCAACCTACACAGGTCTACAAGAACACTGGAATACAGTATACGCTCCACAGAGCAGAAACTACAGTAAGTCTCCGACTTAAAAATATTCCAGTTATGAATTTTCACAGGTGTACTGTATAAAACTCACTTTGTGGGATTAGAACAAACCTGACTTACAAATGTTCTCCTGGAATGAAACTAACCCTGTTGAGACTTACTGTACTGTTTTCATAGCAACAGTGCTTAGTAGTGCCCCGGCACATAGGTGATGATTGATAAATATTTATTGAATAAGAAAAAATACATGAGATTCTATTCTGGGTCTACACAGGATGACGACTTTAGTAAAACGTCTATCCATTAACTTTTTCCCCCCTTTTAGAATTCTCCATGTCTTTCATAAATCCTAACACTGTATACCTATAGTAAATCTTCTATAACTTTTTAATGTAGAGAAGACTTACTATGACACTAATGAAGCTCAATCCAGGAAAGGCTCTATCAATCCACTGTTTATATGCTTTCTGAGATTTTATATATTTTTAAGAAGGCTTCCAAAATTGTATAAACATCAAGTCAAATAAAACAGTGATCTATCTGCCACAGCAGATAGAAAGAATGAATGACTTGTGGGTCATCCTAACATATTATCGTAAAGAGGACTACTTTGACAAAATTCATTTTAACTACAGAGTAGATAAATCCCAGCTTACAGACACATCCTAATCCACTGATGGTGAACCTTTTAGGGAGCGAGGGCCCAAACTGCAACCCAAAACCCACATATTTATCATAAAATGCCAACAGTACCTCTATGTGGACTGTTACCTGATGCTCAACTGCTGGGGCAATGCTGGGGCTACCTGGCTCACATGCCAACAGAGAGGGCTCTGGGGACCCACTGTGGCATGTGTGCCATAGGTTTGCCACTACTGTAACCAGTCACAAAACAACTGGCATAAAGACTGGGTTAGGTTTAAGAGCACAAACTCCATTCCTCTTACATTAGCTTAATCCTCTGAGTGCTCTGGGTAAAAACTGTGTTTAGAATATAATCACCCCACCAAACAGGAGCTTATAATCCAATAAAAAACAACCCAATTTGACCATAAATAGATATATGTTTCAAATAGATATAGATTGGAGGAGAGCCATAAAGAAGTGCAAAGCAGCTATTTCCTAGGTATCAACTTGCTAAGTGCAAACCACCTTAGAAGGTAAATTGTATTATCTGCATTTTTCAAATGAGGAAATCAATGCTTAAAGTAGTGAAGACTCTTCCCAAGACCACATTACTAAATCAAATCTAGACCTGCCCATCTCTGGAGTAGGAATTATGCTCAGTCAATGGCCACGGAACCTCCAAAATGCTTGGGTGCTGACTTCAAACATAGAGGAACCACATCAGACATTAGCAGAGGTCGGCAGGCTTCCAAGGCTCACACTCCCAGGAGTGGAGAAACAGGAAGTATCACCACCTTACTCATCAGCAACTAGGGATAACCCCTAAAGGCAACACCCTAGCAGGGATCAGTGATAGCTACTTGGGAGCCAAAAGGGGGCATGTGAGAAGCTGCCATTCTATGTCCCTCCCTCATCCTATTGTCCTTGTTGCCAGATTAATCATGCTGGAACTCACTCTCGCTCCATGATCTCCTGCCCACACCACAGTCACAGCTCCTCACTACTAAAGCCTCTTTTTCTCATGCTATTTCCCTATCCCCTTCACTCTCACCAAATTTAACTGTTCCCCAACCACCCTGTCTTTCCTACTCCTGAGCTTTGACTCCTGCTGTTCCCTTCCCTAATGAATTCTGTCCAATCTTAAAGGCCCCCTTTCTTCCATGTGGCCCTTCTTGATCACTCCAGGCCACTCAGATTTCCTCCTTTGTCAGTATTCTCAGCACTACAGGCTTATGCTCTTCATATAATTAATTAATCCCAACTATTTTCATTTTACTTTTCAAAAATTATTTAGCCAAACATGGTAGCACATGCCTATAGTCCCTGCACTCAGGAGGCTGAGGCAGAATGATCCCCATGAGTTCAAGGCCAGGCTGGGCAACACAATAAGTTCAAGGCCAGCCTGAACTTCACAGTGAGACCCAGTCTCAAAAACATGTCCCCAGCCTGGCATGGTAGTGCATGTCTGTAATCCCAACACTCAGAAGGCTGAGGCAGGAGGATCACTGCAAGTTTGAGGCCAGCCTGAGCTACAAAGTGAGTTCAAGGCCAGCCTGAACTGTATAGTGAAACCCTCTGTCAAAAAAAGTCAGCAAAAAGTAAGTAAAATAAAATACTCCTCCCAAACATTATTTAAGTATTACATGTTACAGAAGGTTATAGACTAAAAAGCAGTTCCTTTTCCTGCCTGCAATTCAGTGTCAGTCTCAAAGGCAACTAACTACTTTGTCAATTCCTTATGTTACCTTTTTGGGTTTTAGATTTATGAAATTACTATGCATTTAAATTTTTATACACAAATAGAATATTTACACATATACAATAACACACATGGCTATAACTTGCTTTTTACTTTACATGTCACATACTTCTCCATATCCATATACAATAATGAACATAAGCAGCCTCCCCACACACAGCTTCCCTAAGGTCACACAGCACCCCAGGCCAGTCCCTGGAGAGGGATGACCAAGAAGCCCATCCCATATACAACACATTCCAATATGTATCAGTGATTTTACACTAGTAACTTACAAACCAATTTTTGCCAAAAATTAATTTTATTTTAGCTCTATCGATGTTAAAAACTTGGCCAAAAATTTAAAAGTAGGAAAATTTCATATAAAAACCCAACTCATCTTAGAAAAACAAAAACTGGCAACACTGGGAACCCAAAAAAGCAGAATCACCCTTTTACTTCATTACAGTCCCCACCACTGTCTCCTGTCTCCAACGTTGGGAGTGAATGCCTAGTGTCATTTATCATCACACCCACATTTCTAGTTTTCTTACAGTGCTTTCTTTGTACCCGTATCTCTGTCAGAGTTGGGAAAACCAAAGATAAGCAGAGTGGTTGACTATTAAAAAAAAAAATGAAGTGCATAAACACAGTCTGCTGTATCTCTGTAGACACAACCTTGCAACCTCTATCTTGTACCAACACCAGTGAGTTCAGAGAAATGGTCCTTTTAGGAAAAAGATCTGTTTTAAAGAGTAAAGGTTTCCTGCATAAGAGCAAGACCTTGATGAAAGATGACAAAAATTTCCCCTTTAACAAAACAAAACAGCAAAACAAAAGAATCTTCTCAACAACTAATAGCAAGTGACTGTCTTTAGACACCCTGTCTTGGTTTCTGAAGACTTTCTTACACACAGTGAAAAATCCCTAAAGGCACCACCAAAAGTGCCATTTTCAAAAACTCCCAAGGAAGAGAGGTATCAGTGGAATGCAGCTCTGAGAGACCTCCAAAGGGGCCTCTGACCATATGCCTTGCCTGGAACAAAATCACAAACCTCCCCAACCCAAAAAATGAATGGCCTGCTCTGACATTTAGACCACAGGCTGTGGAGTCCAGCCCTCAACAGCCGCCCAGTTCACAGATAAGAAAACTATTTCAGAAAGCAGCTGCAAAAAGTTGTCACTGTTTTAAAAATAGTGGCTCCAGCTAGGGTTCAGAAAAATAAAAGGCTCATAATTATTAAATGATCACACCTTAAGGATATTGCATTATGTGCCGCCAAGCATGACATGTGAAATCAGTATGTTCATCAGCATAACATTCACTCATTTAACAAATATTTCAGAACCAACTAGATTCCCTCAGTGTCTTACACCTGAAAGATGAGTAATTGAGAAAGAGGGGGTGTGTAGCAGCTAAGTCTTTATAACCTGCCAAAGGTGGACAAGAACACAGCATTACTCAAATTCCAAACTCATGAATGATAATTTTTCAACTTAGTCAAAAGCTGTAAATCCTCAGTTTATGAAGCCAACTTTAGACCTATTTTCTCAGAGGGTTTCCTTTGCTTTCCAGAAATCACAATAGTAAAGATTTTAGAGGTGAAAATGACTCAGACCTGGCTTCTTTCAATCTCTTTGTTTTGTGAATGTGGAATATGGGGCCTGGGAAGGTTAACAGAATTGCTTGAGGTCACAGTTATTACTGAGCCATAAATTAACACTAGGTTCCTGAAAACAAAAGTTAAGAAAAAACATTGAACATTGTTTTAGAATTAATTTCCTGCCTTAAGTAAAATCTATCTTCCAGTGACTAATTTCCACCAGCAAACATGAAAAATACACTTTACTACTGGGTATCTCCAGCATACAAACTCTGGATTCAAGAGCCCAAGAAGAGAAGACCTATGAGGATGAGGCAGAGATCGGAGTGGGGCCAAGGCATGTCAAAAAAAGTTGGTGGTTACCAGAAGCAGAGAGAGGGGCTTGGGATGATACCAAGCATCTCAGCACATTGATTTTTAACTTCTGGCCTCCAGAATTGCAAGAGGATAAATGGGGGGGTGGTCTTTTTGAGACAGGGTCTCTCTGTGTACTTCAGGCTGGCCTTGAATTCACTTTGTAGCCCAGGCTGGCTTTGAACTACCAGTGATCCTCCTGAGCACTGTGATTATAGGTGTGCGCCACCATGCCCAGCCAATTTCTGTTGTAAACCCCTACATTTGTGATCATTTATTATGACAGCCCTAGGAAAGTAATACAGACTCTGTGTTAGTTTAGTGGCTAATTTACTACAAATTCAATTAGTCCACAATGTGGAAAAGCTGTCACAAGGACCACTAGTCCTTTATACTCACTTAATAGTAGTACAGAGTCCAAAACAAGGAAAATAAAATGTTTTTAAATTTTGAACAGATCAGACCCCACCCAAATACTGTGTCCACATCTGGGAATCGCACCTGCAAGTCAGAGTACAAGGCCACGACCACAAAAGGCTCCAATAAATCAAAGCCACATGACTGAAGGAATTGTAGTTTTAGGGTCTGAGAAGACTCAAGAGACATGGATGCTATCTTCATCTCCATTTCTGAGGGACTATCAAAAAGTAATTCAATTTGTTCCCTAGGTACAAGATGGTTGAATTATGATCACTGGATACAGGGCCAGGGATTTTAGCTCAGTGGCGTTAAGTGCCTGCCTGGCAAGCGCGAGGTCATGAGTTCAATCCCCAGTACCAAAAAAGATCACTGGATACAGCCACAGGAAAGTACATTTTTCAAGGAATTGAGCATCAATATTATCAGTGGCCTCTGACCATCATGCTGGCTAGATGCCTCCTATTGGTGAAACTTTTCAAGTCCAGGCCAAAATAATCACCTGGCAAGGATACTGGTAATGAAAGAATACAAACCCTAGGCCTGTGATCCAGTGAGATGGCCACATGGTCTTCTATAGCTCCGTTAATCTATTAATCCATAAATTCATGAAATATAGCATTTGGCAATTATACAAATCAAAGATGACTGAATACATGGGTAAGATGCAGACCCTGAGGATGAAAAGATAGCTGGTGGTGGCAAAGCAGAAGTATTGGATAGAGCGATGGCTGAAAACCTACGGCCAGCTCCCAGGAACTTGGCAGCAAGAGTGGATGGTCACAGCCCTACTAGGGAAGCTGTTTTAGGTTCTTTAAGCCGTTTCTCACTGGAAGCTTACACTGAGTTGACAATGTTTATTCTATGCTTTCTTTTTTAATTTTTAAAAATAAACAACAAACATTTATGGCTGACATTTTTCTGTGGAGACTATGAAGTCCAATATCAAAGTGCTGGCACATTCCTCACAGGTGGCATCTTATTGCTACTTCTTCATGTGGCAAAGGGAGCAAACAAGCTCCCTGGAGCCTCTTTCATAGAGACTCTAGGCCTATTCATCTCTCAGGCTTTCTCTTCCAGAGATACAGTTTTACTATTCCAATGTGACTGGATCCATTAACAAACCACTGGAACTATAAGAATATAAAGCGACAGTCACCATGTCATGAATACCTATTGCTGTAACTGCTTGAGATGTTTGATGTCTGCACCTAGAGGTCACTTCTACACTGTACCATCTCAGGTTAAATCATTTATTTGTCTAAGATCACACGTGTCAGAAGGATTCAGGATTCACAATGGAATCCAAGCCCAGAAGTCTAACTCTTCTCCTGTGCCATGAGGTCTCCTTTGTGCCCTAATACTTTGGATATTTAATTCATTTAAGGTAAATAATACCAGACAGGTGGGGAAAAAAAACAGATGGCATTACCTCCACACCTCATCACTTCACCTGTAAAGCAGGACAATGCTGAAGATGATGAGGACAGGGAGCCCTTCAATCCTTGACATCCTGGTGCTGCCCTACATTGAATGTCACCAGATCTTTTCTTTCAGTGTTACCTCCATACTGTTGGGGCTGAAAAAGTTATGACAAGGAGGCAGTAACTCTAGAACCCACCCCAAAGACACAACATTCCATGCTGGTTCAAGGACAGAACAGGAAAGCAAACAGGAAACCAAGAACGTAAAAAGTTGGCCATGTGCATTCATGTGTAGGTGTGGAGGATACAGTAACCCACAAAAATCCTCACCTTTAACACTTTACTCCATAAACCAGGGCTGTGCTGTGAAGTATCAGTGCACAGATCAGAGGGTTAGCTGTGCCTAGGGCTCAGGAGACATCCTCGAGGAACCAAAGCTCAAGGTCTTTGTTCAGAAAACGTAAAGTTATCCTGGGTGTGAGAGGCAAAGTAGCCCAGCCACATTCCAGGAGGAGGAGCCTTCTGCAGCTGCTTCTCACTGTGTCCCCAATCTGGTTACCCAGCACTTTGTAACCTACCCTGCTCAGGACTGCTTGCTTGGCAAAGCCTCCTATCTCCCAGCTGTCCCCTCTAAGGGTCTTCCAGCAATGGTAGTTACAGAGCCTGGGAGTGCCAGAGGCCAAACAGCTGGTGAGAAAGAGGTTGCCAACTCCCCGCTACAGTACCCCCTACACTGACCTGCATCCTTCCAGCACATGGAGAAAGGGACCACCCCACCCTTAATGGTAGGGGAAGGACTTTGGCATCCAGTCACGGAAGGGTTCCTTTTGCCTATCTCACTTCTAAGAAAGGGCAAAATGAGATGATTTCGGAAACTCCCACCCAAACAAGTTTCCTCTTCAATTTCCTAGTGATGACTCTTCAGGAAAACGAGTTCCAGCTTACGGAACATGGGAGGCAGAAGGTGCCTGACCCACAGGACCCTGAGTATCTGGAGTTTCCAGTATGCACAGCACTGAAATCACAGACCTTTATGGTTTTATACTAGTATTTCTTTTCTTTCTATCTTTTTCCAGGGGCAAAGCAAGATACAAGAGAGGAGAGGGCAGGAGAGAGGCATAAAGGTCAATGAAAACAAGAATTTGGAACCAGAACTGAGTTTCAATTTCAGCTCCACTCTAGCAGTGTAAGCTTTGCAGATGGCGCCTGGCATTGAGGTGGACCATACGGATAGATGTTCTTGTTGGAGTTCTTTCTCCCTAAAGAAAACCTACCAGCTTCCCATATCCCTAACAGAGAGATATGCCAGTGTGCCAGACATCTACAGATACCCAAAACTGGGCACTGGGGAGTAGAAGATATGCAAACAAGGATAAAAGGTATTCAGACGGGGGTCTGGTGGTGCACACCTGGAAATCCCAGCTATTAGGGAGGCTGAAGTAGGAGGATCACAAGTTCAAGTTCAGTTTGGGGAACTTAGTGCAACCCTGTCTCAACATAATAAAGACCTGGTGGCATACACCTATAAACCCAATACTTTGGGGGGCTGAGGCAGAGGGATCACAAATTTGACCCCATCCTCACAAGTTAGCAAAACATTGTCTCAAAACCAAAAAAAAAAAAAGTTTAAAGGGCTAGGGATGTAGCTCAGTGCAAGGGTCCTGGTTCAATCTCTAGTATCACAAAAAAAGGGGGGTGGATGGTGAGGGGGGTTACCCATAGCAGTTATTTTAGTGAACATATTTCTATTTTACATAGGAAGAAACTGAATATCAGAACTATGAAAGAATTTGTGCAACATTAAATATGGGCAGTGGTGGTGCAGGCCTGTAATCTCAGCACTTGGGAGGCACAAGTTTGAGGCCAGCCTGGGCTACATAGTGAGCTTAAGGCCAGCCTGGACTACATAGAAAGAATCTGTCTCAAAAAGGAGGGTGGGGGAGGGAGGGGGGAAGGAGCAAGGGAGGGAGGGAGAGAGGGAGAGGGGGGAGTGGAGGGGAGGGGAAGGAAGGGGAGGGAGGGGAAAAGGAAAGGGGAGAGGAAGAAAAGAGAAAAGAAAAAAAGAAAAAGAAAGAGAAAGAGAAACCCAGGTCCTTTCACTCTAGAGTTGGGGTTAAAGGTTGGGTTAGTCCCTATGAAGACTGACTTAGTAGTGGAAAACTACAGGTTAGAGCCCAAAACCTGCTGATGACTGTCAATCAGGAATGATTCCTACCTTTGAAGGTCATGTAAAAAAAAAAAAGGGGGTGTGCAAAGCACCCCTGACCCTGTACTACTCACATCTGTGCACCTCCTACTTTATAGAGACAGCTGCACATCACTATGAATCACACACTTAAACTCTGCTTTTCCAGATCCAGACTCAATTCCCTAGCATCAAATTGTGTCAGCAGGTAAGGATGCAGACAGCAGAAGCAGCACTTAGTGAATCACCTTCTCTGCTAGTGATGGTATCTGATCCATGCTAAACGCCTCCCCGCAATTCCTCAAGTATCTATTAATCAGTGAGGCAAGCACACAGAGGGTGCGCACAGGGACACTACCATTGCAGGGAAAAGTCAATCAGGATAGGCTCTCTTCCTAAAGCATAAATTAGAGAGGTGGTGATGGTAACAGGTCAGCTACTGAGACACCGGGGCCCACTGACCACAAAGCAAGACAATAAAAGAGCCCTCAACTAAAACGGGAAAAATCTGTTTCTCCCCAGCCTCACCTAAATACTATTGAGTCAAGGAGAGAATCTGCCAAAACTTTAAGAGAATCTTGGGTCAGGTATAGTGGTGCATATCTATAGACCCAACTACTCAGAAGGGAGGCTGAGGTAGGAGAATCACTCAAGTCCAGGAGTTTGAGGCCAGCTTGGACAACACAGTGAGGACTCAATTAATTCTAAAAAAGAGGAAAATGGAAAAATCACTTTATTTTGCCAAGTTTTAGTTTCCCTTTTTCTGTAAACCAGCTCTAGAATGCTATCGCTCCTCCCTAACTCACAAAATAAAACAAGATCCATGATGGTCCTGGAGGTTCTGCTTCCTACTGGCTTCTTCATGCTAAACCTCCTCCTGGGGAAGCTCAGGCCCTGCTGGGGCTAGGACTCCTACTAAAGCTGTCTCAAGTGCTATCTACTCTTCAAGTACCAAACCATGTGCTTATAGGACATTTTTAGTGCTGTGTCCTCTGGACACCATCACATCAACATATGCCAGTATGGAAACTTTCTCACCCTTCCCAAAGTGCTGCTCTGTACTGCTCTTTTATTCCTCATCTTGGGGAAGGTCACCATTATTTAGTGGTTTTCAATCAGAGGAATCTGGAAAAATGCCAGAGACACTTTTGTTATCACAACCGGGATGGAGAACATTTAGGGACTGGAGGTCCCGGTCACTAAACACTGTCCTGTACAATGAAAATCTGTCCTTCCTAAAATGCCAACAGTAGCACCAGTTTAAAATGTTGGAAGTCAGCCTACCTCTTTCCCTCATTCCCCATCACTTACCATGACCCATCAACTTCTCTTCCCACACCCCAGTCAAGGCCATCCTCTCCAACCCCACAGCCACATTCAGTGGGATGACTACCCTAGTCTCTAAGGTATCATCCCATCTCTGTACCCACAAACTCAGCCATTTTCAATTCACTTTCTATGATCCTCCACACAGCTACCTGAGGAGCTCTAACTTACAAACTGTGCCACTCTTTGCCTTATAATTCTTCAAAAGTGCCTCCCCACAGTCTGAGAAAAGCTAAGCTCAGCAGAGCAAACAATGCCCTTCCATCGGTTCCCAGCCTTGCACTTAACATACCCATGCTTCAGTGGGACCTCAGTATCTCTCCACACACCATTTCCTTTTCTTTTTTAATTTGTATTGATACATGTTTGCAATATATAATAATTAATTCATCTTAGTTCTTTTTATAGCCCCTTCCCCCTTCCCTCATTCTCTGTCTTGAAGACTGTGTACCCATCTCTCTGGCTAAATTCTCCTTGTTCTCCAAGATCACTGAAGGGTCTAGAAGTCTTCCCTGACAGCAGGCTGAGTCAAGGCTTGCTTGTATGCATTGGGATCATGGTATTTACCACTCTTTCTGATCGTTGTGACCAGGTTTTCCCTGCTTCATATATAATATCAACAGAAAGAACAGCCAATAAATTAAAAATCTACACCTTACAAAGCACTGGCAGCTGACAAAGCATTAGCTGATGTGATACAAAGACTTAAAGAGGTAGTTACTGTCATTATTACCACTTTACAGAAGAGATTAAGTCTCTATCCCAGACTAAAAATGACAAGGAAAGAAGCTATGGCTTGAACTGAGGTTCTCTGATGGCAAATTCTTCACGCTGTTATAATATCACTCTTGAAACAGAAGTGATACAGCACAGACATCTAGGTGGGGCTGAGAGATGTCACCATCCTGTCTTCTTCAGACCTCACCTACAGACAGAACTCCAGAAAACCTAGCACATTAACCACATCATCTTTCTCTCAATCCCTTTCCTATACCCCAATTAGACTGTGCAGAACCCAAAGTCAGCCAGAGAGTCTGGTTTTACTGTCTGAATCCACCACCCTCTGCCAGCTTACAGCAAGAGGGCTCCACTATGACAGATGGGTGCAAGGAAGGTGGCAGAGAACTGGTGACAATTGGCAGATTCGTAGTAAGCAAGTGTTAAGTATTCACTGCTTTAAATGAACTGCCCCACAAAGGAGGTGTATTAGGCAAGACTTCTGAGTGCCTGCGTGGGGAAGGGCAGCAGGGAAGTGGTAGCAATCTGTCCCCCTGTGCAACGTAAAAGGTTGGTAGCTCCTAATTACTTTCTGAGTTTTCACGAGCACCTCACATATACCGTCTTGCTCCAGGAACACAAAGCAATTAGAAGTAGCGCTTCACAGTTTACGACTGCAACAGTGGCTGCAGTGGAGAGCATTCCCCTGCACACAGCGTTGGCTCAAATGTGAATTTAAAAAGCAATTAAGGAAACATGCAGTTTGGTACCACAAGCCTCTCAGGGGGTGAGCAAAATAATAAATGCTCATTTCAGGGCTCTGGGTGGCAATCACTACCCACTTCCATGATGTACTCAGACATCACCATGACAACCACCAAAAGGCTTCCTTCCCATGAGGTAAAGACAATAGAAATTTTAATTAAGGCCATTTTTTTTTCTGACTGATAGGAGAAAACATCCACAAAATGATACTCAGAAATACATGACAAGAAACATTTCTAGTATTCAAAAATATTTTTGCTGCTTTCTATGGAGTCACGTGACCCATTCCTACCATCCCTAAAGTTCACCCTCCCATTCAACAACACAAATTTTATTGATTTCATAAATTTAAACTTGTCTAGATCTTTTATCAAACATAAAACTAGGTAAGCACCCCAATTTAATTTTCTTACTATGATTGTGAAGAGAATTTTCATGTTTCAGTCATAAAATTCACAAGCTCTGGTGCATTTTCAATAAAGCACTTTCAATAAACTTGGAGACAGGACAAGATTAGACTCAAGTCTTCAGTGGCTTTTGCACAGGAGCAGATCTGGATTTAAATACCTATGCATTATCCCTGGGTGACCCTGAGCTAGTTATTTAACCTCTCTGAGATTCTGTCTCCTTATCTGGGGGACAGAAGTAGTAACATCTACTTTAGAGTATTTTTAGAAGCAATGATGACTGTAACATGACAGCATTGCACCTGGACCATACTGAGCTAAAAACTAATGGATAGAGATAAACCTCTGATGAGGAATGGGGAAAACTGGATAAATCTCTCTGTTAACCCAATGTAGACATCAGGTCAGGGAATGAGAAGGCAAAAAAGGAAAAGCAGATTGGGAAAGAGGTAGTAAACTTTATTAATGGCCTTGTATGTTTCAGACCATGTACTAGGTGCTTTCCATACGATTTACCATCTAATATTCACTGCAAGTATGTAAAGTAAGTAGCATCTTTTCTACTAAAGATTAGGAAAGAGCCAAGTGTGGTGGTACATGCCTGTAATCTCGGCTGGCAGGCTGAGGTTGAAGGACTGCAACTGGAACCCAGACCAGGCAACTTAGCAATTTAGTGAAAACCTGTCTCAAAATTAAAAAAACAACAAAGGGGTGAGGATATAGCTCAGTGTGAATGCCTTGGGTTCACTCTCCAGTACAAGAGAGGGAGGGAGGGAGGGAGAGAGGGGCGGATAGACAGAGACATACAGACTGACTCGTTCTTTGAGATTTCTCTT
>RJWT010010711.1:0-23945 GCA_004365215.1 Cuniculus paca | reverse complement strand
GCTACATGTTTTCTATTCCAGGTGGGAAAAGCATTCTTTAGAAAATAATTGAAAACAGTTTATTTGAAAAGCCTGTGTCAGAAGATTAGACGGATTAGTCTAGGTGATACAGCAGAATAGAGGTGTCTCTTCATAATAGATTGCAGAGAATATAATGTGAGAATGTTATAAGATTAGTAATTTAATTACCTTCATATTAAATTAAATAAGGGATATAACAGATGCTGTATAATTCTTACTCTTCATTGGAATGGCGGAATATAAAGAATTTTTCTTATACTTGAAGTTTATATTCTCATTTTCTTAAAATTTTCTGCATGAGTAACTAAGTAAAAATCTTTTGTTTAAAAGGCATTTTTTTCTTTATCAGTTAACACTATGCCAACATACCTAAGGAAATATCTACAATTTAAGACCAATTTTCAGATTTTACCATGTCTATGACTATTTACATCCAAAATTCTCATATATACAATATTTGCAAAACTTGATCATTATTTACCTTGTCATTCAGAGGCTTTGATTTTATACTGTAATGTAACAATATATGCACCTGTGAAACTATAACAATAATGGCCTTGAATCAGGTATCATGGTACATACTTGAGATTCCCGCACTTGGGAAGCTGAGGCAGGAAAATTGCCACACATTTGAGGTCAAACTTGGCTGCATGTGAGTTCAGGACCAACCTGAACTACATAGCAAGACTTTGTCTCAAAAAAGTGTTGAATTAGAGCATTCATAAAATTTAACATTTTGGGTAAATTATATTCACTTATGCAAAACAAACTTACAGAGACACACAAATTATTACCGTTTTAATTAGATATTTTTCTGTTATTTCTTATTCTATTATTCTGTTACCCTTATATAACCATTCAGATGTAGATTATGAAAATCAGGTAACTACAAAACTTTTAACCAAAAAAAGTAAGTATGAATTATTTTAGGAAATAAATAATTTTGCTTTAAATGTGAATAGTCCAATCTAATTATATTAATCAAAATCTTTTGAATTAGGAAGACTGACATTAGCTTTCTTGAAGTAAAGGGATCTTTAATTTTATTTAGCTATTGCTTTTCTAAAATTAAGTTTGTATGCAATTATTGCGATTCAATTTTTAAACACAGTTATGGAGCTATCGATGGTATTAAGCAGAAGTTGATTGCTTTTGATAGTACACAATTTTGTTGTATGCACTACAGTAGGTTCACATGTCAACCTTGGAACACCTCCCTCATTGGTTGATATTATACGGCACTAAGATAGCATCTATGGGATGAGAATTTTTTCAATCATTCTTAAAGACTTTCAACATATATTCATATAGTCAAAGAGTCAAAACCTGTTCTTCTGATACATAAAAAGACAGAAAAATAGTAAGATTTCTCATTATCAGCCCTGAACTTTTTACAGAGAAATCTAAGTATTATTTTTAAAGCATGCACCTCTGAGACAACAATTTATTTTTCCCTCTAGGAATAACTTTTAAAATTATATAACTAAATCTCAAGTGTAAGAGTTAAGCTTATTCCAGAGGTTTTTGCATCCTGGAAACTCATACAATTTTAAGAGTGTTGGAGATTGTCAGAATCACATTTCCATAGCAACCTATATCCATGGACAACCTCTCTAAAAACTTAAAAGACAGAGGTAAGCCAGTTGCAATGAGCTACAAAAAAATAAAGCCAAATTTATGTTTATAAAATTCCAGAAAGTTATGCAATGATTGAAAATATCTCTTATTATGTTTCTTTAGAATGTGAATTTCTTGGTGCTTGATTAAACTGAATGCTAGGATAATCATTTTATCAAATGCTTACAAAGGAACTAACTTTATAAAGGTATATATCAGAGTCTGAGGTGAAAAACTAAGATGAAATTCTTAATATTTCTTAACCCAGTTAGACAATCAGCTGTGCTTCTCTGCTAAATCAGAATGTCCTGGCTGGCAGCTCTACTGAGGTGTTGTCTCACACAGAAGGTGTGTTTCAGAGGCTGTAGAACGAACAAATAGCAATTCAAACAGAGGTGTATATTTTCAAAGAAATCGTATCTGCTTTATTGGGAATGAAGATACAAAATGGAATATGTGGAAGCAGGAGATAAGATTGAACAAGGAATAATGCAGGATGATAGAATTTCTGAAATAGCATGCTAAAAATTAAGTTTTGACAGCATTTGAAAGTGGAAAGATAACACTACAAAAACTCGGGAAATACTCAACTGCTTAACAAAGGGTAATTGGCTACAAGTAGGAAGATGTATTTATGAGAAGGTAAAAGCTTGAAGGTGGTCTAGAGTTCTTGGAGACAGAAGAAATTAAAAAGGACAGTTTTCAAAATTAGCTGTGGTTAGTGAAAGGAAAGGAAGTAAAGATGCTACTGGAATATTTATCTATGTGGATTGGTCAAGTCTTCATTTTTGGAAAATGACATATACTGTAGGTCAAGAAGTTAAAGAATTTGATACGGGACAGTTGTGGAATGATATAACTAGGAACTACTTCATTTTGTATGGCAAGAGAAATAACAATCTAGATTCCAGGGGAAGGATGCTGATAAAGGACACTTCATACCAGGGTGATGTGTAAAGAGGTGGGAGTGTCTCTTGCTTTCTTCAAAATGGTTTTTCTTACATTTACAGACAATAAACACAAAAAAACAAAGTAGTATAAAGCCAGATAAAAGAGAATAGCATTACAGGTCTTCAAGTCGGATAACAAGAAATGAGCAATGGCTACTATAGTGTCTCATTTTTCAAAAGAGCTGTTCCTATCTTCTTGCTTATTGCTTTCAAATAGTAGGAAAGGGACTTAAACCAATCAAATCAAAGAATAACAGCACCATTGGATTTCAGAACCATTTCTCCATATTCATTGTTAATCTCCTGTTGTTATGTTTTGAAAAACCTGTATACCTTGCAGTGTTCTGCTTTGAAATGCTATATTATGTTTGACTCTATTCTGTTTTCTTTCACTTTTTTCATTCTGTTTTGTTTTGTCCTATTTTCTTTAAAATAAAAAAAATAAAAAAAAGAGGTGGGAGTGAAGAGAGGTCACAGGAGGCCAAATCCACTTCACTACTGCTGCTCCAGGGAAGTATGGGAAGGGAAAATGCCAGTGTGATTTTATGTCAGGATCTTAGTCAGGAATATAAACTTGCTTACATTGTAAGACAGAATTTTTTATATGCCTTTAATCTTATCTGTTTGACATAGTGATTGATGCTAAAATCTACAGTGTTAACTCTACTAAAACATACTTTGTAAATAGATGCCTAGCAAAGGGAATTTCATAGTTTGGGAAAATAAATTCATTAAGATTTACTGTTCAGGATTTTACATTATCAAACATAGAGGTTTATCTTTCAAGCAAGAGATAGTACTGTTATATTTTTAAGCACAAAGTATTAAAATTTATATTTTATTCTCATCAAATGAATGTTCAGAGTTTTCTGGAAGTTTAGATATACATATGTTATAGATAAATATATCACTCTACTTCAAACACTGTAATGATGTATTATACCTGGTTTTTACTCACTGAGTGACTATTATACTTCATTGTATTTTACTGAGTAATAATTTTTGTATTATATGAGTAATAGTGTCACATGGATCCAATTCAGTGTTTAATGACAGAGATTGGTGTTTGTAGAATCTATTTCTATTAATAATCACCTTGCATTTATGTTTAAGGTCTTTTATTAAACTTTATTTCTAGAAGTAGAACCTCGTCTTCCCATCTCTACTTACTATTTAATGATGTATTCTGTGACTAAATATGAGTAAATCAACTCATACTCATGCATGCTGAGTACGTCCAATGTGTTTTATCTTAGACTTATGAGGAATAGGTACCTTCATTTGACAAAATGTTGTACTGGCAGATGCAGTATCAGGTTTTAAACTGACTCTGGTTCTGTATAGCTTGAGGATTCGCCCAGTTGTGAGAAACTCTCATTAGTATTCTCACCAGGTATGTATATATTTCCTTTAAGGTACTCACCACCTGTTCTGGTGATTTGAGTAATGTGGCTGCCTGCACACTAACTATAAATAACTGAGGCAAAATAATCTCCACACATTTTTGTCATAAGATTATGTGAAAGGCATTCAAATTTCAAGGAGCTTTCCCTAACAGGCCAGAATTTGAGCTAACATGAGATCACTCCTGCATAAACGAAAACATTCAACACACACAATAAAGCAAGAAAATTATCCACAGTGATTTTTGAAAAGCTATGTATTTTATAAGGCTTAATACTTTGATGAGTTAAGAAAGAAAATTTGTTGATGGCCCAAGTAATTATTCATCTCAGGTGCCTGACAGAGACTGAATGATCAGTGGCTACCAACTCCTCTGAGGTAACATAACTCATTTCATGTTTAAATGAAGTAGCCTGGATCCTACTGATGAAATAGGATTAAATGGTAACAAAGTGGAATGGATACTTCAGCAGATACTAGAAACTTGCCCACATTCCTCAAGCTGCCAACGAGGATGGTCAGGAAGATCTGTCTTTTGGACCATCTAAGTATTTCCTAATGTAACAGGAATTGGGTCAGGCATTCTCTAGGTGGGCTTTCCAGACTCAAGTAACACACTGGTCCTTTAAAAAGGCATTGCTAGAATCCAACTTGACATTTGAGATGAAGAATGGTTTTCTGATGGTTGCATTATAATCAAGTTGCATTTCCTGCTTTATGTTAGAAGAATGAGGCTTCAAACAATTAAATCATCTGCCTTGAAATCAAAGAAAGCATCTCCTAGCAAAATAGTATCTGATCAGGCAGCCCAGATATTAAAAGGGGATGCTGAGAATGACTAACAAGAGCTTACCTTTGTTGGATTACTGCTATTCAGGAGAGGACAACCATCATAATTTGCTTGGGTTGCTGTAACAAAATACCAGGGACTATGTGGTTTGAAAACTGACATTTATCTTTTCACAGTTTTAGAAGCTAAAAGTCTGAGATGAGGACGACAGCAAGTTTGGGTTCTGGTAAGGTCTCATATTTGGCTTGCAGAGGGCTGGCTTCTCCCTGTGAGTTCAAGATGAGTGGCTTTTCATCTCTGAACAGAAAGGAGAATGCTTTATCTACTACTCTTCAAATCTATCAGAAGATCTCATTTAACCTTAATTACTACCCAAAATCTATGTATCCAAACATAGTCATATTGGGGATTAGAACTTAAATATATGATTTTTTTTGAGATATTGGGGCTGTCACCCAGCGATGCTCTACCAGTGAGCCATATCTCAAGCTCTTTGTCTTTGATGCAGAGATAGGATCTTGCTAGACTACTCAGACAGGACTCAAATGTGCAATCCTGCTGCTTCAATCTTCTTCAGGAATGGAATTGCAGATTTCCCCTCCATGCCTTGTTCAAATGGTGAAATTTTCACAAACATAATTCAGTTCAAAGTGGTGGAAAATAAGTAGAATTTTTAGAAAGATGGAAATGCTTTTCAAAGTACCAGTTTAACTAGTCAATATATGATGAAATCTAGTAAAAATAATACATTGGTTTTCCCTATAAATTTTTTTATATATTCACATATTTGAAAAATATAACTTTTAGAAAAGTTATCAGGAAAAAATGATGGTTTTTTAAAAAATAAATGTAGTGTTTTTTAAAGTAACCTCTAGGTGCAGGTTCAGAGAACACTAAATAGGATGACTTGTACATGAAAAAATTGACTTCTTAGGTAATTCCACATTGATATCATTCTTTTCATGAAGTTTCATAATGTTACCACCATCCAATACAAATATGAGAATTTCAGAATATGAAAGACAGGTAGATGTCATTTATATTGGATTTTCAACCAATGTTTTTTTTTTTTTACTACATACACAGAGAGAAAGCTTTTTAATTTCTTACAGGAACACCAATAATTCTCATGCAATCTAGATGACATATTTTAGACTGCTGTTTTAAAATTGAGTGATTTAGGATGAAGTCTAATCAACTCATGTGAGTAGTTTTTGAATCTGGTCTTATTCTTATGCAATGTGTTTATCATTTTGAAAATATTCTTCAGATTTATTACAGATTTTTACATGTGCCAACTGGTAGGGGGTCAGGAATAGGTGATAAAAGTATGAAGCAAACATGAGACTATGTTCTCATTATTTTTATTGGAATAAAAAATGGCAAGTTATCATTCTTAACAATAGAATTTTGTTTTCATCCTGTTGAATCAGAGGAGTGAATACCCTGAGAATCAAGTTTGACATAAGCTGTCAATCATTCCTTGTGAGTCACATTCTATAAACTACCATGAATATCCATCAAAAGGGTCTTGATACTAAAAGCAGGGATTCCACCATAAATTTTTCGAAGAATGATGTAAAAATAAAGTTGAATGTAGAATCATAATTTTAAAGAGGACAACATCTGCTGCCACAGAAAAGAAAATTGTTTCCAGAAGTGGCAAGACATAGATATTGTTGGACTATTTGTCTGCGTTAGAATTTGTTGGAAAACCAAAGAAAATTCAAGTAGATACAGCCGATAAATTTAGTAAACAAAATCTAAAGTGGCCGGGCGTGGTGACTCATGCCTGTAATCCCAGCACTCGGGAGGCTAAAACTGGAGGATCATTGTGAGTTCGAGAGCAGCCTGGGCTACAAAGTGAGCTCAAGGCCAGCCTGAGCAGCATAGTGAGACCCTGTCTCAAAAAGACAAGAGCAGAGGATCTAGCTCAGCGGTCTAAGCGCCTACCTGGCAAGTGCAAGGTCATGAATTCAATCCCCGGTACCGCAAAAAAAAAAAAAACAAAAAAAAAAAAGTTAAAGTGCAGGAAAAGAAAAAAAAATTGTTACCTAATTCTCTAAGTTTTCTAAAAGCTGAGAAATATGCTTTCCCTAATGTGCAGTCAATAAATTTCTTGAAGATGGCTAAAGTAACCTTGTCTATTTAGCACTTTGGGAGGTCTTAGGTTATGACTTAGCCTCCTTAAATTGTTCCAGGGCTAAAGGTATTTTGGATTTAATTACCATTATTGCTATTTGTTTATTCCTCTTTTGCCTGCATTTGGAGGCCTTCTCTTCCATCCCACCCTTTTTGCCATTTGTTCAGTACAGAAGCAGAGAGAAAGAAAGCAGATCCTGGGTCCTACTAGGGAATATTTTCTAAGAGAACTTTCTGGAGCCATAATATAGCCTCCAGTCTACTGTGAAGAGACTAGATGAGGAAGATGGTGTACACTGCTGGACCTACAGTCAGGATAAGGTTGAGGTTCAGAGTACAGCTTAGTGGTAGCAGGCTTGGTTAAATGTACCGGAAGGCACTGGGTTTTATCCCTAGCACTGAAAGAAGAAAAGTAGAGGGTGACAATAGGGGTCACAGACAGAGTCTATCAATATCTGAGCTGCTGCTTTAGAGCTAAGAAAGACGATGAGTGCTTGATTGGGAAGATATGGCTGTTAATTCATAGAAATTGTTATTCTGACTATAGTTACTCTGAATTATGATTTGAAACACATTGCTTTCCTTCACCACCAATGCAGGTAAGCCAGGATTCTGCAGCCACATGCTGGACACACACACACACACACACACACACACACACACACACACACACACAGTTACTCTCAAGCTGGTATAACTCTATTCTTTGCACTGTTCTTGCTATGATTTGTGATGGAGCTGAAAAACTGCTCTGTCTACTGAAATAGTATTTCATAGAATTGGAATACTATGGTGTTTTACCAAGGCTGGTGTGCTATGTCCCAGCTTTGTCAAAGTCAATGGAAAACATTACAGTACTTTAACTGAGGTTGCAGATGTGTACTAAAGCCACAATACAATGACTCTTTTCTGTCAAAGTCAACAAAAAGTGATTCCCTCTGTTAGGACAGGCTGCACAGAACACTGCAGCAAGGTGACACAGCGCGTTACAGGGAGTGGGTAAACCAGGGATTTTCCCATATGTACTCTCACTTTCTCTCTGAGTACATACCTGCGTCCAGTGTGCTGGGGAGAGGGGCGAGTTACTCCTGGACTGCAGTGCGGGACCCAGAGTCATCTTCCCTCACCAGCTCATGGCCCTTTGCTTCCTCTCTTTTTCTGTGCTATCCCTTACCTCAAGTTCTTCCTCTGAATTCCCTGTTATCACTCTCAAATCTGAATCCAATTTATCCTTCTACACCAAGAAGTACAGTTTATGTCTGTGTTCTGATTGCTAAGAGGAATCCAGTCTCTGTTCTCCCTGAAACCTTTAGAAGATTCACTGTTCTCCAAAACATTTCTCCCTGTCCCCAAGCATCTGTTCCAGACAAGGCAGCCAATACATTTGTTTCTCTTTCTTTTAATCATTTTGTTTAACTTTTGCAATGAAGAAAAGAGGGTTTTTCTCAGTCCTATTCAATCATCTCTCCTTTTTCTCTGATTTCCAGTTTTGGAAGAACTATGTAATTGTAAATATTATCCTTTTTATCTCAATCTTCAATAATTAGCTATCTTTTGTTAAACTGTTCTAAAAGACAGCTTATCCATCAGAAAATAAATGGTTTAACTACATTTTGATTTCTAGCTTTGAAACAAGCATGGCAAACACTTTCAAATTAGACAACTTCTTTTTAAATTAGGAGCCTGGTTGCAGAATATAAATGCTTAGGAAATATATTGGAAAGAAAACTATGGATAGATGATCTGAGATTTTTTTTTTTTTTTTTTTTTTTTTTTTTTTTTTTGCGGCACCAGGGATTGAACTCATAACCTCGCACTTGCCAGGCAGGCACTTAGGCCACTGAGCTAGATCCCCGGCCTGATGATCTGAGATCCTTAAAAAGATTTATCATTATTATAATATCAAATAAAAAGTTTCACAGAAACATACTAAGAAATTCTCAATGATTTGAATGTCACTCTCTCTCTCTATATATATATATATATATGCACATTAATGTAAGCCAGACAGTAGATATATTTCTTCTTTTTACCTTCCTTTTCTTAAATGTTTAACTGGTGCTAAAAATATTTTACAATTTTATCTGCTATCATGTAAATTAGTCAT
The DNA here is from genome assembly GCA_004365215.1 of Cuniculus paca. Taxonomy (NCBI): domain Eukaryota; kingdom Metazoa; phylum Chordata; class Mammalia; order Rodentia; family Cuniculidae; genus Cuniculus; species Cuniculus paca. The sequence goes on along the minus strand of RJWT010010711.1, from coordinate 14,914 downwards.
ATGTTTATAACAGCCCAAAATACTTTTCACTTATGCTTCTGTTACCATAATCATTTGAGTAATGACGTACTTTGCAAAGGTATCTTTCTTAGACTTAGGAGAAACTTCATTGAATGATTACAAATAGATGAGATACCTGTAAGTTATAATGTTTCTCTAAAAATAAAGGCAAAGTTGAAGGAGTTCTCTCAATTCTTTTTATAATTTGTCAAATAAATAAATATAAGTAAGTTATAAAAAATGAGAACAAAGAGATAATGCAAATGACCTTAAAATCATACAGTTCTCAGAATTGTTTTTTCACTTGAAATTATATCCCTTTTTTGTTAGCAAAGTCATGTATTTTTAATTCTTTTCAGATCCACCACCCCAATATATTAACTTTTTTCATTGCGTTTATTTTAATCAATGTTCCTGCATATCTTCTACATTTATTTTAATCAATGTTCCTGCATATCTTCTAACTGACTTTAGTTTTTAGGTTTTATAGAAAATTTAAGAAGAGAGTGCTGAGGGTATCTATTTACCCCATGATTAGTTTCCTTACCGCCAACACCTTGCAAAAGTATAGCACATATGTTACAGTTAATAAACCAACATTGATATATTATTGTTAACTGAAAGCCATGGTTTCAGATTATCTTATATTTTTACTTATATTTTTTCTGTCCCAGGTACTAACCATTTCCTTTGTCTCCTCCTGACTATGACATTTTTCTAAACTTACATTCTTTTTGGATCATCTTAACAATAGTAAGTAATAGTGGTCAAATATTTGCAGAACATCCTACAATTGGAATCTGCCTATTTTTTGGAATGATAATCCTGGGTTATGAGTTATTGGAAGACAACAGTAGTAAAGTGTCCCATTCATCCTAACCCATCATATCCTACCAGGGGACAAACTGTCAAGATGATTTATGACTATTGATGTTGACCGTGGTCATAAGGTTAAGGGGGTGTTTGTCAATTGATTTTCCAGTTTTAATAATTTATTGAATAATTTATTTATGTCAGTAATATTTTCTTTGTGCTTTAAGTTGTCATCCAATACTACTTCATTGGTTTTGTTGCTTAAAAGTGTTCTTGCTTTGGATACCAGAAACTTTCAGTTAGCTTTTAGCTCCTTTGGAATACCCTCTAATGTACACATATTACTTTTCTCAGTGTGTCTTTGCTTTTGGGAACTGCAGGGTTATATAGGTTCATCTCATGTGGTTCCTGTCCTGCTTTCAGAATCCAGGATTTCTGTGAGGACCCTTCTTTCTTTTTTATCAAAGATACTAGAAAACAAGATTTTACTAGTTAGTATGATGTGGTAATTAGGGTATCACTGTTTCTATGCTTCTCAGCTGACAGAGAAAATGACCAAATGCATGTATGATGACCCAATACATTCACATTTTAAACATTTTTTTGCATGTAACCATCTATATCTTTATTATATAATCATGAATCCACACCAGAGTAGCAGTTCCAACTCTAAACTATCGATGCATGGAGCATTCTAACTTCCTTCGCTGCTTCTCTGTAAATCCTCTGTGTAGCAGTGAAAGATCTCGCCCCCACTGCCCTTTGTTTAATCACTGAGTTCCAGCTATATGTGTAGCAGTACTCGAACTGCTAAAAGTACTCTTGTGGCTTACACGTTTTTGCCTGATAACAAGCATAAGACACAGCTTGCTTTACATCCTGTTTTTTTATTCTCGACTCTAAATTTGAGCTAATGATCCAGAAACTGATTCCCAGAAAACCTTAATTAAATGATTTTTATTTCTTTTCTATAGTTACAGACCTAGGAATATGCTTGTACAAAGTCATGTCACCCTGGACTGGGCGAGATTATTCATTGCGAGGTTTGTTGGCAAGAGTGAACTGAATCGCAACACAGTCTAGCAAACATGATGCACATTACGTAATACTGAGATGGATAGATTGTGCTATCCCAAGTCAGAGGGTTTTATTTAGCACATCTCCAATTTTAAGTTTATGCTGGGGTCTGCTTTGGCCTTTGGAATATGAAGACTATGGGTGAGAGGTAAGGTTTACAGAATTTCTAATGAATATGCACACTACAGGCTATCACTGGGTCATCCATCTCCATGGGCTACTGGCGAAGCTTTGTGAGCTAGAATGTTTTGCTTTTTTCTTTGCGGGGTATATGACAGGGTGACCTCTGTGCATCATTTCAGTATGTAAACACTATTTAGTTTGGAGTAGAAACATCTATGCTGATCTTTCTGTCCTGATTGATACTTGTGAATAATGTTACTTTGCGTGTAAGAAGCATGATGAAATACATTGTTTCAATTAAAATACATTAAAGTAAAACATGCATTGACATTGATCCACCTCAAAATACTTTCTTTCAGAGAAAACACACTTTCCACATCATTCTTGCCAATTTCTAAAGCAGTCCTGAAAAATCCTCTCTTGTGAGTGTCTTCAGTGGTGTTGTCATGGCTTCCTGAGCCAACTTAATACATTTAACTTTCATGATCATTTTTTAGTTTTCATGTAGCACAATTAGATATTAATAAAGAGTATATTAAACAATTTTTCTTACTTCTATAAGAAAAAAATTTCGTAATAAAATACTTAGAGAATGGTTAATATACCGTGTTTTACAATCTTAGAAAAATAGCTGAAGTGTTCCTCAGAGTTCATGACCATTCTGGCTTTGGGGAAGCCATCTGGTGTGAGATCCTATGAATGAGGTGGAGGACACAGAGAAATGTTTTAATTTGACAGAAATTACCATAGCTTTTGATCAATGAGAAGTGTTCAAAGAATGGAGTCAATGTTTAAATAAAAGAAATTATTATAGTAAAAGTCACATTGCAATTAATCTCAGAATAATCCTTTTGGTTTGAACATAATTATCTCATCATTCTTAGCATTGTGTCTTTTACCGTAATACATTCTTTTTATAAAAAAGTGAGCATTCAACGTTTTTTTAATCACTCCTTTTACCTTGTGTTATTAAAGAATGAGTATAGTACAACATGAAGTATGTTTCTTTTCATGTATATTATGATGTACCTAAAGTTATTTCTAATTTTGGTCAATTAATATTTTTTCAATTTGGAAAAAATGCTTAAAAGATGGCTTCTTGTGTTAGCCTCATCAAATTAGCTGTCATTCTGTTATCAACAGCATCACAGGTCAAATTCTAGAGAAAATGTTTCTATAAGAAAAACGTTCCCGTTAGGAAGCCTGAGACTAATCATATGAATTATATGAAACATCACGTCCTTCTTCTGCTTTGTTTGTTCTTCATAAACACCATTGATCCTACTTCTAGAAGTTTTTCTTCTGAGAATAGCAATAATGTTGTATTTATATCTATTTGAAGCCTATGCTCTTTATGATTTTACAAAAAGCTTTCTCTATTGTAGTCAATAATTGTTTGTTAAATGAAATACTAAAGGTACTCAAAGTAATGTCATTAATCTAATACCCTCTACCTAGGCTCATATCAGAACTATTTTCCTTGCAAACTTTGTAAGAATTCTTTTGTCAACCTGATTCACTCCCTTTCCTATACTCCGTCAGCATTATACAACTCTGATATTAAAATGTTATCCAATGATTTCAAGAATATTAGATTCTTAAGCTTATCTAGGGCACACTCTTTGCTCAATTTTTTCTCTCTTAGAGGTTTTACAATTCTCAAGCACTGTCATTATTTTAGAGTCAATTGGTAAAATGCATAGATTGATTATTAACCTAGAATTCAGCATTTTTATTGAGTAACAGGTTCAACAGATAAAAAAATGTGTCTTATAGAAGAGGAAAAATTTAGAAAACTTATGCTTAAATTGGTTTTTGCCCACTATCTTTGCCATCCACTTTTAATCCTTTGGGGGAAAAATCATTAGCAGTTTCAGCAAAGTGAGGTGCATTATTTTATTTGTTTAAAGAGTAAACAAAGCAGAACTAAAATTTTTAAATGAAGGAAAGAACCATATGGATTGACACAGAAAGTTCTTTGATTGTACAAAGTACAGAAAAATACAGCAGAAGCTTTCAGCTCCTGAAAGCAAAAATTTCTCAGTACCACTTCTTTTATCTGTTTGACAGACCATCTCAAGAGACAGAGCTCTTTAGTCAGCTAGTACGGCAGGTTGTTAAAGTATGGCAGACATCCTTCTAACTTTAAATGCATTTTTATACAGACTGAAAGCAGCCATTATTATATACTTCATTACTTATGATGTAATTTATTTGTAATGAGTGATTTATTGTCATTTTTGCCTTGATCATTTTAAAGAAATTAAAATTAAATTTTTCCATCTTAGGTTTAGAACCTAACTAAATGCAACATTTGCATTCCAATTGTGCCCAAGGGATACAATGAGTTTTGGAGTGGACCAAAAAGTACAGAATTGTGTTTGACGCCAAATTTTTTTTATGATTCTTTCATAGTGTTTGGTAGAAAGGATCATAAACTCAATCAAGCTAATTCAAATAAAAGGGAGTTAATGACAGAAGAAAGGCTAATTTTAGCTGAGTATTCTTAGATCCAGAATTGGGAATAAAGTGACATCAGGGCTTTTCTGTTACTTTTCTAACAGTTTTTCTTTTAATTCAAACTTGTTGCAAGGAGCAGGAAGCTATTAAAAATAATGTTTCTTTTATTTTTTTAACCTATACACACACTTTAGTTTATGATATCTTGTCTCATGATTTAAATGCTTTGGTTAATCACTTCTTAATTCTTCATTTTATTGAAGAATATCTGTGTGATTACTGCTCGTGAAATTTCTGTCAAATCTACTTGCTGGACTTTTCCTTTCCCAAGACCTTATTTCACTTTGGCTAGGCTCTTACTGGTGTGTTTGTGTGGGTGTGCATGCTCATGCCCTCACGCACGCTTGTGTGTATTCATTCTTATTTGTTTTCTTTCTTCCCTATCTCTCCCTTTAGAATACAGTCTGGAAGCACTGATTTTCTTTTGCCCACTCCCTTATTTCCAGCATGGGGAAAAGCCATAAAATACAAGCTCAATATTTATTTACAAAAACAAGTCATGCAAACAAATGAATGTGTCAAAAGCATAAATGTTATTTTTAGAAAAATACAGGTAGTGTACTAAGTTTTGCTGCAATTAAGATACAAAATAAACCTAGGCGCCCTGAAATTTTTAGAGTGAGCAGACAGAGATTGGTAAGTCAGGCAGCGTTAGGCCAAATGCATTTCAGGCTCCCTGTGGGAGAAAGTTTTCACAGGAGAACATGGAAGTAAATTAGAGAAAATATTTGATTGGCTAAAATACAACAATATCCTACTTTGACTATCCCAATATAAAGTTCCTAGCTAAAGGTTAGTTGGTATTTTCTCATTAGTTAAGCTAAAATTTTGTTTTGCTGTTTATAATGAAGAGGGTTTTGTTTTACTTTTATAGGACCCCAGGGCACTGGAGACACCTCAGCTCTATGCCTTTCCAAGTAAATACTTTAAAAAATATAGTCATGAGAAACCTGGAGTCCTACTTTCTCTTCTGGGCCACATGGTATCTTAACTCCATCACTTTCTGCCCATAGACCTTGTATTTTCACTCCTTTGTGCCTCATTGCCTTGTACTTCATCACCAGATGCTTCTAGGAGCGGGACCTGAGTCTCACTGAGCTTTCAGGTTAACTCCATCATAGTCCCTGCAAATCTAACTATAGATTACCGGATCTTTCAGTTAGGTTAACCTAGAAATAGAGTTTGATAAGTCACTGCTAGACAATGTAATGAGCTCTTTCTGGACAGAAGTCCAAACCTTAGCTAATGAGTTTTATTCATGGTTTCCTGTTGTACAGTACAGCACATGGCACAGGCCCATCCCTATAGCAGATGCAATCTGTGGAACAATAGCTAGAGAAAGAAGCTTGGCACAGTTGCTTTTCTGAGCTGTTTCAAAATGATCGGCATTATTCATCTTTCCATTTAAGAAACAATCCTATCTTTAATATATGCTTCTTGAAATATTTTCCAAGCAGCTACTATAAGCACTCATTGCTCTAGGTGCAGGTGGTTTAGCTGGAAGCAAAATGAAAATTCTCTCTTTATAGCCCATGGCATCCAGTTCTCTTTGCACATCTCACAATGCTTCTTAAAAGCATAATTGTTTGAGACATTTCCATACCTTTTACTTGGTTTCATTTATATGTTTCTCATCTAGAGGGATAGTGTGACAATCATCTCAAGAGTGTTCTGGTATGTCAAAAAATTTTCCAATTTTCCTGGAGCAAAACTCCAGCAAGGTAATAGGATGCTCCCAAATATCAGAACGTGAATACATTTCATTTCACACCCAACTACTTACACTCTAATCAGCGTTACCCATAAAAGAGACCTCTGATATAAAAGTAACCTCAAACCTCAAGTCTTAAATAACAAAACATATGCTTTTACAAAGGACATATGGTATAGATTATTCTAATTAAAATCACTATCTGAGTCTCTTATTGACATTCTTTGTTTACTGAGTCTGTTTTTGTGTTTCCCAAAGTGTATAATGATTATTCATTATTCTACAATCACTTATTTTTATTTTTAATTGTTATGCATCCCTTGATAGTGTAAATGAATTTCAAGAGATCATTATTGCAGTTGCTGGAGAAAAGACATGTTCCTTTGTACTCAAATTTTTCAATAACAACTTTCTAAATAAAAAAAAAGTTCTTGCAAATATAATCTTAAAATGCCTGGTATATATGCATGTATCTCTGTGTGCACATATGGATAAAATGGATGTTTAAATGAAATTGTGATGACTTAAAAGGGGTATAGAAATTAAAAAGTAGAGATAAATTTCTAGAAAACTTATCCAGTTTATCCAGGCTGGGGGCTCAAGGAGACAGGTTTGATTCAAAAATTATAATAACTATGTCTATAGTAAACAAGTAAAGACAATAGACTATCCTTGGCATGTCATTAATGAATAGACAAGGGGAATCAAGTTATTTTATATATTAACTTAGATACAGTAACAGCAGGCAAATTACTCACTTTGACTGAATCCCAGAGAATATTCTCTTCACTAATGTGGTAAGAAAGTCATGTGGAAGGGGATAACAGGATTTGTGAGAATATCAGTGGTGGCTTTCTTTAGGAGAACGATGTTCTCAGAGCAAGAAGCTGCTGTGCAACTGAGTTTTCTAACATAAGTGACTATGAGCATTTAAACATCAAAGGTAAGGCAATCATTATCACTGTGTCTTGGTTACTTTTCTCTTATTCCTGGGACAAAATACCTCACACCCCAAATGAAGGAAGGAAAAGTTTATTTAGCTTACAGTTTGCAGAGGTTTCAGTTCATAATCAGCTAGCTCCAAGGCTGGGTGGCATGGCACCCGGGCAACACTTTGAGGCATCAGCCAGCAAAAGCAGCCAGAGCAAAAGAGGAGACAAGAAGCCTCTTCTCCTCCCTTATATTGTACACAGACCTCCACCTCCAGGTAGGGTGTAGCACTCATAAAATCTTCTCCTTTTACACAGGATGGGGATGTTTACAAATTAAGAACTCTGGCTCCCTACTGAGTCTCTAAGTTAAACTTCTAAACTTCTCAAGTTGACACAATGTATCAACCACAATAATCCATCACTTGTCAATCTGGCAACCAGATACGTTTCTTTAAACTGGTCTCCAGATACAAAGGCATGCTTATTCTTATCATTTCACAACTTGAACATTATAACACAGGTTTAGCAATCCTTAAGAAACAGAATTAAGTCTATTGACATTACATTACATTAGAAACATAACATTTTGCCCCTGACCACCCACAAAGGCTCACATCCCTTTATGTAAAAGGCATTTAGTCCATCTCTAAAAGTCGCCAAAATCCTAACAGTTTCAGCACTGCTAAAAAGTCCAAGCCTCAGGTCTCCTCTGAGATATAAGGCAAACTTTGCTGCAAACCCCTGTACAAATGAAAACAAAGTTAAACACTTCCAACATTCAAAGCGCAAGATAAATATTTTCATTCTAAAAGTTAGACAGGAGGAAATAAAGAATTGGGACAAAAGCAGGTCCAAAATCCAGCAGGGCAAACATTAAGTCCTGTAGTTGCACACCCAGCATCTAAATCAATCTGCAATAAACTGTGAGCTCTACCAGGCTTCTGTGGTTCCAACCCTGTGGCACTTCTGGTGGTTACTGATCCTACAGCTTCTCTCTTGGTCTGGCTTTGCTCTTTCCTTTCAGCTTTCCTTAAATGACCCATATTCCTGGCTTTTTCAAACTTCTGGGGTCTCCACTGCACCTTTGGCTTCACACTCATGGCTTCATATACTGTCCTCCAAGGGGCACACTGCCTGACCTCCCAGAACTTCTGAAATTGAAGTGGAAGCCTTTTTAACCTTAGAACTCTTGCATTCTGTATGCACCTAAAGCCAGCACCACATGGATGATGCCAAGGTCCACTGCAAATTGGAGCAGTAGCCAGGATTTCCTCTCTCTTGGCAGTAGGGGTGAAGTGCCTGGAGCACTGAGCACTCTGAACCTGATTGTGAAGAACAAAGTCTCTATGTCACTGCCATTCTGGAATGTGGTGCTCTGTAGCTTTTGCCTCAAAGCACAGTCTTTGCAACCATGAGGTTGCGAAAGTTTGAGGCTTGCTGCTTTTTGTGATGTCTTCAGGCAATCTTTTTTATTGTCCTGTTCCTTTTTGACAAACGAGATTTCCTCAGCTCTATCTTTGCAGTCTACAGCTTTATTGGAGCTTCCTTTTTGCCCAAATGCACAACACTTTAAATCATCCTGTTGGGTTCTTTGCTTTTGATCCTCAATATAAATCTGGCTAAAAGCCCCCAACAATAACCATGCCACAACCTCAATATTCAACTGCCTTGAAATTTCTTCTGCTAGATCAATTAGTCTGTTGCCCTGAATCTCAGTCTCAGGCAAGGTTTCTGGACACAGGCAAAATTCTGAAAAACTTTCTGCCAAGCCATAACATACATCATCTGGAGTCCAACACCCAATGCATTTCTTCCTAGCAGAAACCTCCAGAGAATGGCCTGTATTAGTTTTCTGATCTTCTGAGCTCTGACCAGAATCTCCCATACAGAACAGCCCAAACTGTTCCAGGGTTACTCTTTTAGGTGACATCTTTGAACATTTCCAAACTCTTCTCACAAGCCATCCCAAAGGCTCTTGAATCACATGGTCAGGTATAGTGACAGTGATGACCCCACTCTTCTGATACCAAATTTTGTCTTGTTCCTGGGACAAAATACCCAGCACCCCAAATGAAGGAAGGAAAAGTTTATTTAGCTTACAGTTTGCAGAGGTTTCAGTTCATAATCATCTGACTCCAAGGCAGGGTGGCATGGTTCCAGGGTAACACTTCAAGGCAGCAACCAGCAAAAGCAGCTAGAGCAAAAGAGGAGAGAAGAAGCCTTTTCTCCTCCCTTATATTGTACACAGACCTCCCCATCCAGGTAGAGTGTAGCACTTACAAAATCTCCTTTCCCTCCTCTTACATGGAATGGGGATGTTTACAAAGTAAGAACACTGGTTCCCTGCTGAGTCTCTTAGCTGAACTTCTAAATTTCTCAAGTTGACATACTGTATCAGTCATAACAATAAGTGACTGTGAGCACTTAAACATCAGAGGTAGGGCAATCATTATCACTGTGATAGGAGTCAAGACTACAGTGGTGAATAATATGCAATAGCTTTGAGGTAAGGTTGGTGAAAGCTAATAGCTCCTGGTATTTGTAGAAGTCAGTTGACTAGGGCATTACTCAATTCATTTAATCAAAAAGTTAAGAGTTGAGTAGGAGAAAATTGAAGTTAGATTCAAGATGAGAAAATAAAGATTCACATTGGCTCACAGATGCAGACTACTGCCTAGAAAGATCTTGATTTTTCTTGAAGGACTGTAAAAACTCTCCATGATACCACACAATTAATGTTGCTCCATCCAGTACCTCTCCAGGGAATTCTGCATCTAACTGTAGGCTAACAGAACAATATAAGTGAATGCTCAGAAATGTTAGAAGTGTTGGTTGAATGGTCTAAGATAACACTAATAATGGGAGTTACCAAATGGCATTGTGGTTTTAAGTTACAGTGGACATTAGAGACCAAATACAAATGGAATTTTGATCTGAGTCAGGATCACAGTTGGTTAAATGGATCGATGCACCAAGCCAGTGATTATTTCTCTGTTTACTTCATGTGTCACGATTATAACCACCTTTAGCAGTTGGTAAAACTTTCACATGGCTTCCCTAAACTTGGAGTAGAGACCATTCTGCTAGGAGGAGTCAAGTGGAATCTTGAAATATATTTTCTATTCTAACATCAAGGCTGTACATTGTAGGAGAGAAAATATATTCTCATCTATGAACCCTGAAGCAAAAGACAAATTAAAAAGGTAAAAACAAAGAACTAACTAACACTATATCTCATGTATATGGGAGAAACCCCAGACATGAATGACTTGAAAAGTTGGGTTAGAAGTCTGACTCATACAGCATCTTGGAAAAAAGCAAAACAATTGGAGAAAAATGCCAGGATATTGGAAAGCAGATGTAAGATTCCAAGGGTGAAAAAACTACAGGAAGATAAATATAAGGGAAAAAAGCTAATAGAATAAGGTGTGCTTGTAGATTCATCCTCTGGCTTTTGTCTCTGGGCTGATATGTTTATAGTCATATCCACCAAAGAATTTGAAATCTGCCTTTAAGCAGAAAAGGAGAAGGGTAGAGAGAGCTTTCCTTGAATTCGATGCTTTTTAATTGCCTTCAGCTCAACACAATTTTTTTGTTAAAGAAATAATTTAGGATGACATATTTTGATTCCATTCAATACTATAAGTTAATTCTTTATTCAGAGAGGAATTAAAGAGATTAAAACCAGCATCAATGATACAGAGAAAGTAGTCTTCATTAATCTGTCCTTGGCAAAAGTAAATGGTTCTTGGATGATGGTCCCCTATCATAAATTAAAACTATGTTCAGGGTCCAGGATTTTGCTCTTATGAGCTAATAAACTGGCCTGTTAGTATTTACTGGGTGCTAACAGAAAGTATAAGACTCTCAGGTCAGAGACAAATGATTTCTTTATTAATGATAGAGAAAATCACATAGAGTTATGCTGACCTTGTTCTCTTCACTTTCAAATCTTGAGACAATGCAGAGTGGCTTAGGAGGATGCTGTGAATTTGTTCTCTTTGCTTTCAGATCTTGAGACAATGCAGAGTGGCTTAGGAGGATGCCTGTGTATTTAGCAACACAGAGGTAAGTGACGTAATGCTAAACACATTACTTGGTCTCTCAATGTTCCTTATCACAATCCAACCTCAAGTCCAACCCTGAGAAATAGGCCAGATAAAGGGTGATCAGGACCTTGTGGTCTTGACATGCTCAGATAGACCTTGTAGAGACAGTCAAGCCCAATGGCAGATTGCCTCTCTCAACTGGTAGGCTGGATCACAACAATTGTGTCACATCCAATATTTTCAACAGAATTTGTCAACATAGCCTCTGGCACTTTCTCTGTGAACTTTCATCTGACAAATGCTTTCTTCTTAGTAACTATCATCAGAAAGGATTAAGATTAGTTTAGATTTAAATGACAAGAGCATCAGCAGACTTTCATTGTCTTGCCCCAGGGGAATGTCACTTTCTCTGTAGTCTTTCAGTACTTAGCAGAAGAACCTGAATAATCTTGAATTCTAAATAATATCAGGCTGGTCTGCTCAGTGGAAGACATTGCTCTAACAGGAAATTAAAGGTATCCCAAATGTTCTTTCAAAATTCACGTATGTAGTGAAGATTCAAAGATCTATAAATATCTATAAAGATTCAAGAGAAGACCCTGTCAGAAAAATGCGTAATAAAAAATATGGGGCCTGGGTTATCTTGGGATAGTCCCATAGAAGGTAAAGAGAAAATTGCTACATTTTACAAATCTCAGCAGACAGAAGGGTAAGTGCTTGGTTCACGTCTTTGGGTTATAGAGGATAAGATATCTGAGTTAAGAATGCTTATGTAGAAATTAGTTTCCCAGCTGATGACACTGTCTTTCCTTGCTCTCAGCTTTTCTTTTCTTGCCCTCTTACCTTCCATCTCTGCAGTTCCTTCTGTTCCTTTTCTCCCAAGATCCAGTCTTTTCCAGTTTCAGACTTGGACCAAACCAGAGCTTAGAAAATTTAGGGGACCCAGAGAACACACACTGTGGACTAAGGAACCCAGGAGACCTCTATTCTAGGTCTGGATCTCAGGTCTTGCTTCTCTGGGGTCAAGCACTGGATCTGGGATGGGAGGAAAGCAGGTACAGGATTCTAGGACAGTTCAACCAGAAAACAGAGCTGCCTGAACCTGCCTCCTGCCTCCTTTCACAGATTCCAAGGCATGCCTTTGCTGGTACCTGGGCTGCCCGGACTCTTCCCACCCTGTTCCTCCACGGTAGCTGAACTTGAGTTAAAGTCTCTTTCTCCTCCAGTCTGCACCCCACAGCGCCCTCTGTCTCTGATGCTTTGTACCTGCAGAGGTTCCTGGAGGTCCAAGGTGGAAGGAGCCATCTCATTCATGAGGCTTCTTCATGGTTTTTGAAGAAAAGTGGTAGTTGACCTGCTGACAGAACAGTCACTTTCTCCATCAACTTCTTGCTGAAATTCTAACAGTGGCTCCCAGAATTTGCAATTTGTCATCTGCCATGAAAATATAGATATAGATGCATGTTACTTATAGTGTATTTAAAATGCATTAATACACAAAACCTAATGAACACCATATCTCTTTTATCAGCACATATTTGCCATATATCATGAGCACATTCATCATAGGGAACATGTACCTGTATGCAAGGTATCGTAAATCTTCTTTTCTTCCCCCATTCCCTTCCCTCACTTCAACTCTTCTTCCCCTCCCTATTATAGGCAACTGAGTCAATTAGAAATATTATAGGCAATCAGATAAGGCTAGGCCCTGGAAGGAGCTAGTGCAGAAGACCAGATACCTTGCAATTATAGGGGAGATGGATACCTCTTGCTGTAGGCCAGAACTCAAGACAAAAGATAAAACAAATACACCCACGTACTTCCCAAGGATAAACATCAGGAATTGATATTCTAAATATGTTTCTATCACTCTGAGGAGGCAAGGAGTCACTAACCCAACCCCCTACAGGAAGAGACACTGCTCTTTAAGCATGCCCACTTGCTAGATGACTCACTTTCTCATTTGTCCCCAATTTAATCAATTTCACCTAAGCGATTAATCTTATTGGTTGACCATAGTTCAGTCCCAGCTCATGGCCACCTTGGGAGTTCCCATTCTTTCCCCACTTTGAGCCCATCTCACCTCGTGATTTTGCTCTATAGAAGTCCCTAGAAAAGACAGTCTTTGGCAACCCAGTAGGGATTCCTTCTGTCTTACTTTCAGACAGAAAGCTTTCTTTTTCTCAACAAATATACTCCTCTTCTAAATTCTGTTGTTCATAAAATTCATTGTTCACTTTTAGAGAAGATGAACCCATACTGAACATCTAGTAGGTTGGGAGGTTCTTTTCCTTAGATCACTATTTACAAAAGCATTGTTTCCATTTTTCCCCTCCATTCTATTTTTTTAAATTTTATTTTTTCCCATTCTATTTTTTTAATCCCTTCCTGTTTCCCTCCCTTTCTCCCTTCTCCCTCCCTTGTTCTTCCCATTTGAAAATGTCCTTCCGATTTCCCAATATTCCCTGTTTTGCTCCTTGATTTCATATTGGGTTCCTCACACAAGAGAAACAATCTAATACTTAAATTTATGTGCCTGATTTATTTTACTTAAAATTACGATCTTGAGGTACATCTATTTGTGTAAAAATGACTTGGTGTTACTCCACTGTATATAAATACCACAATTTATTTGTCCATTCATCTGCTGATAGACACATAGACAGTTTCCAAGAAGCACATCAAAGAGGATATTACAAAATGAAAGATATCCTTTGTTTTTCAATAAGCAAAGCCAATATAGTAAAAATGACTCTACTTTTAAAACTGTTCTACAGATTCAATGCAGTTGGAATCAAAATACCAACAGCATACCTCACACAACTAAATACAACAGTCCTAAAATTCATATGAAACCAGAAGAGACCTTAAATAGTAAAAGCTATTCTGGGCAGCAAGGGCAACGCAGGGGCAATAATAACTCCCAATTTCAAGTTATACTACAAAGTAACCATGATAAAAAATGAAAGAAAGAAGAAAGGAAGGAAGGAAGGAAGGAAGGAAGGAAGGAAGGAAGGAAGGAGCACAGTACTGGCAAAAAAAGCAGACCTGTGAATCAGTGGAACAGAATAAAATATACAGAAGCAACTCCAAACACACTCAGTCACCTTATCTTTGACAAGTGAGCCAAACACCTGCCCTGGAAGAAAGATAGTTTCTTAAATAAATGGTGTCAGGAAACCTCACTTTCCACATCCTGAAAATTAAAACTAGATCTGTCTCTCTCACCATGCACTAAACTGAGCATTGTATCTTAATAACACTGTAGACCTCTGTTGACATTTTTAACAACACGTAGACCTTACCTTTACCTTTGATATCACATGACTCACTAGGAGCTGTGACCTGGACTGCTTCTGGCAAGCATTCTGAGGGGTTATTGTGCCATGTGTCTGTGACCTTAGTCTGGGAATAGATCACACTTTAAAACAGGAAACAAGGTAGTTCAGTGATAGAGCCCATGCCTCATCTCTACAAGACCCTGTGTCTAATACCCAGCCCCACATACATGAACACACAAATGCACCTCCCCCACCCTCCCACATACCATTTTAAGTTGGAGATATCTGAAATGTAAATCATTAATCATTAAATCAAACCACTGTAAGTTCAGGTGTCTGTACTACTTAGCAGCTCTTGTAGCAAAGAAAGCACTTTCAGCTCTAGTCCAAGAATTGCTATTGGAT